>WWET01011015.1:0-13864 GCA_011038615.1 Limnodynastes dumerilii
TGGGGAATACTGGGGGGACTTCAGAGACATGATGGGGATATTGGGGGGCTTCAGAGACATGATGGGGATATGGGGGGGCTAGAGAGACATGATGGGGTTAATGAAGGCTGCAGAGACATAATGAGGATACTGGGTGGCTGCAGAGACATGATGGGGATACTGGGAGACTTGAGACACATAAGGGGGAGAGAATGGATGAATATATACACTGTACACACACACAAACTGGATAACTAAGTGCTTACAAGGCTGTGCTTCTATTGTATTATGGTTACAAATGTTTTCTGTTTTTGTGACACAAGGAGGCCTTTTTTAACTGCATTGTGGTTACAGGAAAATTTTATTCATTGTACAGTGGTCATAAGAATGCAGGGCCGTATTCAGAGAACCTTTTTTTTTTATGTACGCAATTATACACACGGCCGGAGCAAGGTAACACCCACCAATAATCTTGACACTCCCCTCTCCCGGACGTGCTGTTGGGGACATCGAGTCCCTAGATCACTCTGTTCTTTACATGTGTACTTATGTACGTACACACCTCCATGCACTCATTTAAATGCCTTCCCCCATCCACTTTTATGTAAATTTTGCCATGTGTCCGATTTCCGTGCGTATTTACCTAAGTGCAATTCACATGTATGTCCGTTACGTTACGTGTGTATACTCTATGTAAAATACGTAAATAAAGTTACTAAGCATGCGCAGTTGATCTGATCCTAAAAATACGCACACAACTCCCCTCGAAAATGGATCGATCTCTGAATACGGCCCGCAGTCTGTATTGTATGGTGGGCTGCAGGTGTGTAGGAACTGAGGAGGGGCAGAGGGGACAGTTGCCCCCATAATTTTTGTTGGCGGGGGGCAAGGACTGTGTTTTTCCCCCCATAAACTTCTACACAAAGGTGAATGATGATGAATGAAGAGAAAATGGGGATGAAGCAATAATAGCTTTATTTTAACTCGTCAACTGTTGTCACTTCTGTTTACCAAAAATAGTTGTCTTCACGTTTGTTCTGTACATTTTCTTCTTGCAAATGCTTTTTTCTTTCTTTCTTAGAATCCCCACTCATTTTGCTATCACAATTTGCAGTAAGAATAAGCAGACACAGGAGACCGGGAAGCGGTACTTCCAATTGACTGTTCTTATAAGTTGAATGACAATGCAACAGAGAGAGCAAATAATTGTGGCCTGTGGACAGTTTAAATTGTTAGCAGCAGTCTCATTGTTGCTCAGGTAGACAATGATTGTCTTAAGTGTCGTAGAGAGTCATGGCTCCCAGAGCAGGTTCATGTAACGCCACCCCCCCTCCCCAAACATCCCATACAGATACACACACTGACACATCACAGATCAATTAACACCCTATAAAACAATTCCCTCAAAAACCCATCAATCCCCCTGAGAATTTATTAACCTATTCATCTCCATTCTATCATATCACCCTACCAAATGACATTCATCCACTCCATCAGCTCAAATACAGAACCCATCATCCTATCCACCCAGTAACACCCCCCTGAGAATCTAATACCCCCTGCACTAATTAACCCTTTCATTTCATCTTCCTAGCACCCACATTACCACCTTCACTCACCTTGTCAGCACTTACCACCCCTACCCCCCACAGACATATACACACTCACACATACAGACACTGTGTTTCATGTATATATTTATTATGGCACCCACACACAGAAACACACACACAGACATATAATAATACATATACACAGTCACATTTGATTGTTTAGTGTGGAGGGATGGAGCTTCTTGGGTGATTAACAGGCTGGGACACTGAGGAGAGGACCTGAGGAGAAGCAAGGGTAACCATTACACTGCCTACTTGTTCCATGTCAGTCACTGAATACAGTCATGCAGATAACTGACAGCCAGGAAGTTTCTTCTGATAAGCCATACCTCCCAACAATTGAGAATTGGAAAAAGGGACAAATTTTCGTAACCTGGTAGAGGGGGCATGTCTTTTATCGCCCAGTGGGCGTGTTTGGGGAAAATACACGATAAGACACCCAGATAGCGTGTCTCGTGGCTGCCTCTTAATAATAATTTAGTCCATATGTCTGCCCCTTATTATAATATCCAGCGTCCATGTGTGCCCCTTATTATTTGTCCAGCCTCCATGTCTTCCCCTTATTATAATCTCCAGTCTCCATGGCTGCCGCTTATTATATTATGGCCAACATACACGGCTGCTTCTTATTATTATGGCCAGCCTCCATGTATGCCCCTTACTATAATATCCAGCCTTCATGTCTGCCCCTTATTATAATTTCCAGGCTCCATGTCTGCCATGTCTGCCTCTTATTATATGTCCAGCCTGCATGTCTGCCCCATTTATATATCCAGCCTACATGTCTGCCCCTGTTTATATGTCCAGCCTGCATGTCTGCCCCTTATTATTATTGCCAGCCTACTTGTCTGTCTGCTATTGCCAGAGCCAGCCTCCATCTGCCCACTATTGCCAGAGCCAGCATCCATCTGCCCACTATTGCCAGTGCCAGCCTCCATCTGCCTACTATTGCCAGTGCCAGCCTCTATATCTGTCCCCTATTGCCAGCCTCCATATCTGCCCCAAAATTCCAGTGCCAGCCTCCATGCCTCCCCCCATCTGCCCTTTTATTGCCAGCCTCCATCTGCCTGCTTATTGCCAGCCTCCATTTGTCCCCTTATTGCCAGCCTCCATCTGTCCCCTTATTGCCAGCCTCCATCTGCCCCCTTATTACCAGCCTCCATCTGTCCCCTAATTGCCAGCCTCAATCTGCCCCCTTACTGCCAGGGCCAGCCTCCATCTACCCCCTTAATGCCAGCTTCCATCTGCCCACTATTGCCAGAGCCAGCCTCCATCTGCCCACTATTGCCAGTGCCAGCCTCCATCTGCCTACAATTGCCAGTGCCACCCTCTATGTCTATCCCCTATTGCCAGCCTCCATATCTGCCCCCAAATTCCAGTGCCAGCCTCCATGTCAGCCCACATCTGCCCTCTTATTGCCAGCCTCCATCTGCCCCCATATTGCCAGCCTCCATCTGCCCCCTTAATGCCAACCTCCATCTGTCCCCTTAATGCCAGCCTCTATCTGCCCCCTAATTGCCAGCTACCATCTGCCCCCTTACTGCCAGTGCCAGCCTCCATCTGCCCCCTTAATGCCAGTCTCCATCTGTCCCCTTGTCAGTACCAGCCTCTATCTGTCCCCTTATTGTCAGTGCCAGCCTCCATTTGTCCCCTTATTGTCAGTGCCAGCCTCCATCTGCCCCCTTATTGCCAGTGCCAGTCTCTATTTCAGACCATTAGTTTTTTTTTGCTTACCTTTGATGTCTTCTGCCTTCCTTCATGGCGTTCACACTGTCTGGAGCTCCCTCTCTCTCGTGTGGCGTCTAGACTGCGGTCACGTGACCGCTGGTACTACAGGGCTCCTACAGAAGCCCTGTAGGACCCTATCCCTTTTCTTGAATGGCAGTGACTGCATAGGTTCGGTCACTGCCATTAGTAACAGGTTTGGTCCTACAGGGCTCCCGTAGGAGCCCTGTATTTCCTGTTCTGTGCTGGGAAAAGCCCAGCCGCATATACAGTGGCAGGGCGTGAAGACAACAAAAAAAACAAAAAAACACTTGGCAAGTTTTGAGGCAGACGGGACACTTGGGAGGTATGGATAAGCCTCTAAGCCTCCCCTCTCCCCCAACTACAGGAGTGCTTCTATGGTGTAATGTTTTGTTAATAGTATGATGTGAAGACTGTCTGCCTCTGTGATATTGCAGATATAAATTGCCATCATTTTCATGAATTGACCAGTTGTACCCATTGGTGCATGCATTGTTATCCTTTACTATTCACCATCTGTTTCTCCACAGGAAAAATATGAGTAGACAATATACCGTTTTATTGGCATTTTGGACCTAAGCTCTTTTCTTGTAACTTTCCTCTAATTATTTAAACAGATGGAAAAACACTTCCCTGTGGAAATAATAACCTGGATTATGAGCTGCATTTAGCATGCATGCTACAAGCACTACATCATTTATCTATAACAATGACTGACCGCTGTTTAGTAAGTCAGTGCATATAACACATGCATCACTATAGTAGGGTATGTTCATTTATAGTTGTGCTAGGTATCTAGGTGTTATGTACTGTAAATATCTGTAATATGTTCATAGCAACATGATATTCTCTATGTGACATACCGTGGTTGGGGACACTGCCTTCTCATGGTTCACTTACAATTAACTGATTTAAAGATGCCTATATGTTTTACTTTGCAAATGAAACCAATGTGCAAACAATATGGCTGATATATTCCAAGAGACCACCTTGAACTGTGTTTTGAAACATGTGTTGTTGTTTTGTGTATATAAAAGCATAGTTATCCTACCTTGCTTCAGTGGTTGGCTCTACTGATGATACAATGTGTAAAATGTATAGTGTTAGACAGAGTTCCTTTTAAAAGCAGAAAGAGACATCAATTCATGAGCTTCCAAATGACACAAGTTTATACGGTGTACAATAATAAATACAATGGGCAAGATCCAGAACAACGCTTGTGAGCGAATTTACGTGTGGCGTACACGTAAAATTGCGTTTTGGTAAGTACTGCGCATGCGCACCATAGAAAATACGCTCCGTAACATAGCGTAAATGTGAATGTATGGGCCATTCACGAATGTGTCGCGTAAATCCTTACGTGTGGGGGTGCCAATTTTACGTGAGTAAAAAATACGTCTGGTATGGAGGTCACTCTCTCCGTAGGACTAATATCACCAACGCGTTTCTGGCATATGTGTGCCCTTTCGCAAGATACCTCTAGATACCTTGAGAAAGGGCACACAGAAACGCGTTGGTGATATTAGTCCTACGGAGAGAGTGACCTCCATACCACGGTCTGTTTTTTCTTGCTTCTCCTCCCTCTCCCGGTTGTGGTTGTTCAGGGGCCCCCATCTTTTTTGGAACCCACTTCGGTTTATTAGAGGATGATTTACATCTTAGTAGAAAGTTTGATTGACAGTCACTATTGGTAGAGGGGTTCACCTCTCCTTCTTGGGAGGTCAGAACATTTTTAAAGAAAATCTTTAAAGGAGTTTTTATGTTTTTTTATTGGAGATAAAATGTGGAATAAATAAATGTTTGTCACTCTAAGGTGAAGTTGACAATTATTTCGGAGTGAAGGTTCTTGAAGTTTATTTGATGTAGACAAATGACAACAATGTTTTAAGGAAAGGAGCATTTATTTACATTGTTGCGACTTTTTAAAATATATATACTGTTTCCAGTTGTGTCAGTTCTGCAGTTGGGATTGGGCTGAAGAAATCCTGTTGACCTGCAAGTAAAAAGAAGAATTAAAGGAGTAATATCTCCTAAGGAAAATTAAGACATTATACATAACAAAGCCCTTTTAAATATCAGAGGGTGAGACTAACCCCTGAGTTAGAAATATATGAGGGTTGTTGCTCTTCCCTGTTTTCTCTGAGAACAGAAAATTGAAAGAATATTCCTGGAACTGGAGGGACGGTGTATTGGTTGGACCGGAAAAGATACCACTACGAGCTTACTATACAAGAGGAGTGGAGTGTGAGTAGAATACTTATCTTTAGATATAGCAGATTGTTGTAACGCTATCACGTGAGGATCTGTTTCTCTTCTTTTCCATTACTGCCTGACCCTGTGAGTGGTTGTCCTGGAAAGTGGAACCATCTGGAGGTGAAAGGAGAAAGATACCGAGATACGTTTACCTCACAAGAGGAATGGAGTGTAAGTAGGAATTTGTCTATTGAGTGCACTTACCTTACTGTTAGCGTTGCCACACGAGGATCTGTTTTTGTTCTACCCTTGGGTGCCGGCCGAGAATAAGACATCGGAGGAGGAAGATTGAAGGAGTATAAACCTAGAAAGAAAGGACAGAGACTGTGAATTTGATTTCCCTCACACCACGAGCATTGTGTGAGTAGGATTTGTGGATCCTCAGAGTGTACCATAGACGGTTTAAGATTTTGTCCGATTAACTTGCTACCAAGGGAGGATCAAAGGAGAAAAGAATAAGGAGTTGACAAAATTTAGGACGTCCTGATACATTACTTCTTACTCTCCCCTTTTTTATCATTTATACATTGTAGAAATCAGCTGCTTCACATGTGATTTTACAGTGAATGTCATTGTTTTAATGGACATTAATAAGGAAATGGCAACATTTATTTTGACATTTGAAGTATTAATTGATAGGAAAAAAGGAGTTAACATGAGTATAATTAAGGATTTATAAATAGCTTTATTATCCATAACAGACCTTTATTACCCCCCTCCCTCATTATAGGGCTATATGGAGTATGGTTTGCTGATACAATGTGTTCCTTTTCGATAGGCCCGGTTCCGACCCCTGCAAACTTTAAATTGTTAATTATTTAACATTAACACAATCTTTTAACCACAAAAAAAGAAAGCAAATCATAGCCGCTACTATACAATACAGGCAGCATTCTAGTCTCCACTATACAATACAGGCAGCATCCTAGGGCCGGATTCAGAGCTCCCGCCGCAATGCAATTGAGGCCGGAGTTCTGCGAAAAGTGCTACTGCGCATGCGCAGTAATTTTGGAACGTAATCTACGTTACTTCTTGCAATGTAGATTGCGTACATGTGGTCTTTAAAACCAATCTACGTTGCAAGAAGTAACGTAGATTACGTTCCAAAATTACTGCGCATGCGCAGTAGCACTTTTCGCAGAACTCCGGCCTCAATTGCATTGCGGCGGGAGCTCTGAATCCGGCCCTAGGATGCTGCCTGTATTGTATAGTAGCGGCTATGATTTGCTTTCTTTTATTGTGGTTAGAAGATTGTGTTTTCTAATGCTTACATGGGATCTGAGCTTGAATCCGGTTTATGAATACTATACTCTAGTAACTATAATGATAAATTGTGATTGCAAATTTTAAGTTTGCAGGGGGGCACCAAACAGCCTAGCACCGGCCCTGCCTGGTGAGTGTCTTATAAATGTCTGTAAAAGAAAAGGGCATAACTTGGTAACTGAAAATTTCTTAAAGTTTTCAATTCAGTTGTGAACACTCATAGCTGACACTGCTAAAAAATTATTTCAAGTAAAAAAATTACCTCTTTAAGATATGCTCTTTCTAATTCAAAAGTCAAAAGCTCACAATTTAATAATTTATTTATTAATTGAGATGTTAAAAAATGAGTTTGAAATTTTTTAAAAAAAAATTAACAATGTACTAGAAAAAGTGCATCAGGTATGATTTTATATTGTCACAAGATATTAAACATTAAACATAAAAACATGAAATACCTTAATTTTGTCACCGGGAACTTTGCAGCTAAAACTATGTCACACTGCTATAGGGCACAATCGAATTGCTACAGCTATGTCAATGTCAATATTAATTTGTCAAAAATGATTTCTGTCATGGTAGCAATACAAAGCAGCATCATAGAAAATAATGCCCTGTAGCACAATTAAGTGCCCAACTATTACATGATAGGCTTACCCAAAGCACTGAAGCTGCAACATCATCACTTGAAAGCAGCCAGGTTACAACTCCTTCCAGTTCTGCTCCTAACACTCCTCCAATGCGGGGTGCAAGGTATCTCGACTTCTCTCTCTCCTCTTGTTAAAACATATTTTAATATGGTATCCAGGGATCTGGATAATCTGTTTATTAAATCACAAAAGAGTGTGTTTCCTCGTAATCTCACTAAGCAGGAGGTAAAACCATTGAGAGAAATTCAAACATGGGAAGAAGTAATAAAACTGTCGGACAAAGGTGGAAACTTAGTTATTTGGCCTAAGGACATGTATGTGCAGGAAGCAAAATCCCAACTTCAAAATATTCTTTGTTATAAGCAAGTCATGTTTGATCTCACTAAACAATTTTTGATAGAATATCATAAACTTTTGAAAAACACAGTCCACAATGGGATCATAACAGATTCTGAGTATAAAGGGTAGGTAGAGAAAGGGTAAAGGGTAGAGAATCCCCGGGTGGCCACATTTGATCTAATCCCCAAAATACATAAGAGTGAATCCTGTCCCCTGGGGAGACCTATTGTCTCTGGAATGGGCTGTCTCATGGAACCGGCAAGTCGCTTCGTGGACCATTACCTCTGGCATTTTGTCCTTACACTCCCTTCATATGTAAGAGATACACCTGATATTCTTGCAAAACTTGATGGCTTAAAGATAAACGAAAACGCATGGCTAGAAACATGCGATGTAGAATCGCTATACACCTGTATTAACCACAATTTAAGGATTCAGGCGGTAAGATATTTCCTTGAAATCTAAGCACCATCTGAAGTACATGAATTTGTCATTTATTTACTCCAGTTCGTACTATCCAAAAACTATTTAACTTTTGATGGATGCTTCTATGTGCAGACCCAGGTGACAGCGATGGGTACGGCATGTTCTCCCACTTACACCAACCTCTTCCTGGGGTGGTGGGAGCATCATATTGTGTACCATCTGCCACACGTACCACATCAACCTCTTTTTATATGGGAGGGTGACAAAGAATTACTGCTGGAGTTTATTCATGAACTTAAAACTAATCAATTAAATATCAAATTAACTCATGAATTTGATAAACAAGAAATTAATTTTCTTGATATTACTATCAAGCGTTCTGAAGATGGTGAACTGGCTACTGATATGTTTTGGAAAGCTACCACCACCAACAGCATTTTGCATTATTCCAGCACACATCTACCCTCCACTGTGCAAAATATCCCCAAAGGGGAATTTTTACACACATTGAGAAATTGTTCATCCCTTAGAGCAGATCAAGTATGTACAAGATTATTAAAACATGGATATAGCAAGCCATTCTATACCCCCAGAAGCGCCAGACAAACAATACTTCAGTCACATTTGTGAGTAGGTTTTGTAATCAATGGCAACAAATCCAGCAGATTCTTAATCGCCACCTCTCCATTTTACTGTCTGACGAAGACCTAAAGGAAGTATGTGACAGCCATGTCCCTATAAGTTGGAGTAGTGCACCCAACCGTAGGGATTTAATTGTACATAGTCACTTTCAACAAGTACAGTACAGACCTCCATCTATTCAGGGATCATGTCCCTGTAATCATTGTAAATTTTGTAAATATATATCTACTCAATCATTCAATGACAAATATGTACATAAACATTGTGTATCAGGGTTTATCAACTGTTCTACAAACGGGTTGTATTTTGCATCATTTGTCCCTGCAATTAATTATATATTGGCCAAACTAAACGCTCTCTAAAGAATCATCTGGGTGAGCATTTAGGTAACATCCATAATGCTCCATCTGATAAAGGTTCAAAACCATTACCAGTGTGACACAACACTTTTTGACTAACCATCAAAGTTCTTGTATTGGATTACAAATCTTCGGAATATGGAAACTCCGGAGAGATATTCGGGGATAGTGTGAAAAAACTTCTCCAGAAGGAAACATCCCTAACACTTGTGAGAATATAAATGTTGCCTCTCTATGAAATTTTCTATATTTTTCTTTCTCCCCCCTTCATTATTTCTGTTGGCTTTTCCCCTTACTTTTGGTAATTTTTCCACTCATAACACCAATCAATTTCCATATGGCTTCACCAATTTTGAGGAATATTAAACTTTTCACCCAGACACACAATCCTACCTAGTCCATAATGAGTGACATGGTTTTACACCACAAGAATATATATATCAAATATTTTTTATATATATTTTGAATATATCAATATCACCTACTTATCCCATGTATAATTTCTACTGGTTAGACGGATCAAGTCTTTAATATACGCTTTATATTGGTGGCCTGGATAGCTATATATTGTTATCTATATTTACTTCTGTTGGCCTCATGGGTATATTTTTGACGATATGTATGTTATCAAGTATAATCCCACTATTTTCCCTTTGGAGTTTTTATATTCATAAATAAAAAAATTCCACATACATTTTTGCCCAATACCATGCGGTATATTATTCCAACGAGCTTATCACAAGTGACAAGTGTAATATTATTGATTTAGACTCAGTTCCCTTGTTAGGATACTTATAATGGACACTTGTTGTGTGGTCTAGCCCCACCGCCAGTCCCCCGTGCTCTGGTCACCACTGCTCTCAGGACAGCCAAGGCTGCCACTGCCTGGGAGACTCCTAATCAAGCATGGGACACCCCCATAATCCCCTTACCCTTGTTTCAACAAGCCTCCTTCTGCTGCTGCAATACCCCTAACCATATTGGTCCACTGCATTGCCTCCCAAGCACCTGCCTGTTAATACAGACACATGGCAGCCTCCTTTCCCTCCTTCCACCCGGTCCTGACTTCCCTTACCTGAAGAGAATGGCCATCCTCAGAGTTAGTCTCCAGTGCTGGGCTGAAGGTCCTTTTCAAACAACTGCATGATACCCATCGTGTCTTAGTGCACTCACCACTCCAGCCTGAGCTTGAATACCCTCCCCCCACTAGGCTTAATTTCATCACAACACCCACAGCAATATACTTTAGACAGCAGTCTCAAGTCTCCTACATAGGTTGATATCTATTGTCCTCTAGCTGCATTTCTTATCCCCTGCTGCCATCTTGTGACTAAACGCAGAACTGCAGCTCCTTCTCTAAATTCCAACTCAATCCATCCCTTTTCTAAGGAAACCTGAAAAGTACGTCCTATAGGCTTGTATCTAAAGCAAAATGTAATTTACCCTTACCCAAGATACACCTTAGGGAGAAAAGGTGTCTGGCCATAATGCTGATTTGAACATCGATAACGACCTAGCTTGATGTTTTGATTGGCTTCTCATTCTCATAGGGAAAATGGGAAGAGGAACCCCAAGGAAAGCTTTAAACCCACCAAGATGACTTCTCCACAGTCCAACCTCCTACTATACCTCTCACCGAAACACTGGCTGTCCCCGGTCTTTGAGCCACCTGGGTTCCTCCGCCACCACCACATTAAGCTCCAGCAATGGCCGATGGACCTTACCCTAAGGGATCACCCTCCACTTGTAATCCACATCCAGAATACCACGAAATCCTAAAACATCTAAAGTCTATCCCTACAAAATAAGACCTACAGGACGTAGAACAACACTTACAGGACGTTGGAGATGCCATGCAACTCCAGATCTCTGACACACAGGACGATCTCTCTCAACTTGGCAACAGGATCTCCTCTCTTAAAGATGCTGGAGATGAGGCATCCGTGACCTTCTCCAAACTCCAAGAAAGGGTCTGGGGTATTCCAGAAGATATCCCCCCCAGAAGGTATAATTGATGCCCTCTTGAAAAGCTTCAACAAAATCTTAGAGGGGAAAACACCAACAACAGCATACTTTTTGACAGGGCCCATCGGGCACTCAAAACCAGACCACTGCAAAATGACAAACCTCGCAACATCATTTTCCGTTTGCACTATTACCAAGTTAAGGAGGAGATAGTCTAGAAAGTCAGACAAAAGGAACTGCTCAAATTCAACAGAGCCTCAATCCAAATTTTCCAAGATCTGTCTCGGTATACCCTTCAACAATGTCGACTTTTCCGACCATTGACTGATGAACTTCCCCACAAAAACCTCAAATTCCGCTGGGGCTTCCCTTTCAGCATCCAAGTAGTCCACCAAGGGAAGCTTCTCACTCTGTGAGACCCGGAAAGCCTTACATCCTTCTAGGATTAATATCAGTACAGTTTTGTATTACTGCTAAGTTCTACTTGCCATCTAAGGACATTAATTGCTTATAGGACTTATTTAAATGTTTCTCCTTTTTCAATTATATGAGGCAGATTTATCTATGAGATATTCCTCTATTTTTACTATATAGAGAGTAGTCTATATGTGAGCTGGCCACTCACATTATGATCCTGGTGTTATAACACATTATCTGAATGCTATACAGTGTCAAATGATCAGCTGTGTGTTTTTGATATTATTTACTGTATTTATGTTTTATGCTTATGTTTTATTTATTTGCTAATTGATTTTAATTGTTGGTGTAAAATAAATTATTAGATTTACTCCAAGTGCTTCCTTTCTTTTTACCATTTTTTGCACTTTAAGGGCTTAGTCACCCCTGGTTAAAGCAGCTGGAGTTATATCTGATATTAATGTCTTCACTCTACTCCTCTCATAGTGCAGTTTTGATGGTAATTTGATCATCACTTCTTCCTCTTTTTTTTTATTGACAACAAATATATGTTCTTACTATTGTTTTTTCTTTCCTTCCTCCTCCTCACCTTTGCTCTCTTTCTTCTTCTCAAGCCTATCCCTTCCCACCACCAGCTGCGCCACCCTTCACCAAGGAGCTGGATCAAAGTAGATCAGATGCTGCAGAGGTGTCCAGGATACTTTTCTCAACTTCCCCCATGTTGATCGATGTCGACTCTAACAGATAAGTTCAAGATCATGTCAATACCTCCTGGGCAGAGGTCCAAATTCCTCCATACCCTAAGCGTGGAGAAAATTTATAAAGCTCTTATCCAAGAGATCCACTTTCGATCAGACGTCGCCTTAGCTCTCAGCAACAGATTTTACCCCCTCGCCTTCTAAAAGCACAATTTTGCGTGTAAGTCCAAATGGGTAGCAATCTTGTTCATCCAGCGCTTCCTTATTACCGACACAACAGTCCTGAGCTTTGTAGAAGGGAGTGGAATTTTGGTTAAAGGTAAATTCTGAGGCCAGGTTTATACTTTTGTTAACCGACACCGGCCAATTGTCATTCCTCACTTAAACTCTTGACTGTGTGTAATAAAAAATAAGAGGGGGTAGTTATACTGTGAGGTGACTTAAATTGGTCCCTGGACCCACATGAGAAACCACACTACTGCTAGCCGCTCCTTGACTATATCTATAAAAATTAAACGACTGTTCTATGATTCCCAACTCCTTGACCCTTTTTCCCCCGACGACCCAGACTTTACATACTTCTCACACTCTGCTTCTATGTATACAAGACTACTACTTCTATGAGGAATACTTGTTTATAGATCACCATCACCTCCACCTCCTACGTAATGCATCCATAGGATCTCAGTCTTGGTCACATCACTCCCCTGTCTTTGCCACCCTAATTCCCCCCTCCCAACCCGGCCCCGGGTCATGGACCTGGAGGATCAATGAGAGACTTCTACAAGACCCATACATACTGTAAGATACAACTACAAAATACACTGGGAGAATATATAACCAACAACGACACGGAAGCCACCTCTCAGGTCATAGTTTGGGAAACTCTCAAATGCATCCTCTGGGGCTGCTGTATACAACTGGGTCCTACCTTAACCAACAGAAGGCCATTTGCTCCCACCTCCTTACCAAAATTATCACCCAAGTCTACACTCTCCCCTCCACAATTCAAGAACTCATCGTTACTAGGGCCACCTCCTTGATGACAGGATAATTCTGGCATTCCTTAGGTTTTGAAACATTCAAAACATCCAAAAGCCACAGGGCAGAAAAGTTTATCTAATCAGTGATCGGTCAGTGATCAGTCATCGGATATTTCATGCCTACTATGCCAAACTTTACAACATAACTATACCTTCCATTGACAACCCACTATCTGACCGTCAAACCTGTATCTTCTAATAGTTCAATTTTCCCAACTATTCTCTGATGACTGCGATGCCCTGAATTCCACCTTCACCTTGCCCGAACTTGAGGTGGTGCTTAAGTCTGCTCCTACTGGCAAAATCGGGTGGTTTGGGATTTTATGTGTGAGGTCTTGATTCACATGGGTTTGGGTCCTCCTTTCTTACACTGGATCATGGCTTTGTATAGCTAACCAAGCGCTAGACTTAGACTTAATGGCACATTATCAAATACGTTCCATATCTCCAACAGGACTCACCAGGGTTGTCCGC
>WWET01011016.1:1905-13950 GCA_011038615.1 Limnodynastes dumerilii
TGCTTCACCTCGCTTCTCCAACCCCTCCAATGTACTCCACATAACAAAAACAAAACAGGGGGGGTACACATACGCACACCTAAATAGGAATGTCTGGAGACAAAAATCTAAATAAAGCACCTTTTTAATTAAACATCATAAAAAAATTCACAAAGGGCGAACAGAATGTAGTAAATACAAAACATCAAATTAACCCACAAGGTTAGGCATATCAAGACAGATTGCATATGGGAAAGAAATATACCACATGTGCTTCCAGGGGTAACGCCGCTAGCTAGCTCCTATTAACATGGAAAAAACCCTGAATGTAAATAGTGGCCGCAAGGACACGCTTCGCACATTCTGTGCAAGTATTCTTACCCTATTCTGGCTGCAAAAAGCGCAGTGTCCCCTGGAAGAAAAGAGTCAAACTGGCAGCTGACAAGAAAGAATCTCTAACTATGATCGGAGCGCACAGGATCACCGATGGAGACAGCCGCCAGGGATTCACCCGACGCGCGTATCGCCCAAAACGAGGCTTTGTCAAGGGTTAGTCATAGGGCTGCAGATGCGTCCTAATAAGCTCGTTGCTGACCAATGGGATTTCACAGGCATTGCAACATTGTATCGTGCCCGAGCACTATATAAATAGAAAGAAAAATATTGTTAAGAACATGAATAAAATGTAACGGAGCACATGTAAAATAAACTGTGACAAATGGCAGCAAATGCAAAATTTGATAAACCTCAAATTCTGTCTCATAAGTCTGATAAGGACAAACGAACCAAACCTGCTAACACTATGGATAATACACATTAACCCTTTAGCCCTCTACAAAATAAATTCTACACATTAACCCTGTAGGTCCCCAAACAGAATAATCATACTGATTATGGCAACAACATGGGGAACATAGACAGAGACGAATGAAATTAAAACCCCTCAGGACTATAAGTACCACGCATTAACCCTGCAAGTCTCCAACCATACTGATCAAATGAAAAGGAAAACACCACAGGGAGCATAGAAAAACAGCTGCTATATGCATAGCTGGGTAAAGGGGCCATGAACTTACAGGTAATCCATCCAGGAAAGATGTATAACCATTTAATAACCAAAATTGGGCACAAAATGGTATTAGAAATAAATATACCTAGCTGGAATATATCCAGAGAATGCCTGGATGCATGTAGTCCATGAAGGAAGGACTAACAAATTCATAGGACAAATGTCTATCTGGTCACAATCTCCAATAATTATCAACCCAACACTCATAATCACCTAATTGGATATATCATCAAATTACATAAGGGAATACTACATTTATGGCCAGATAACAAACATACTGGGGGGGGGAGAATGTGTCTCAAAGTGTATAGAGAAGCATAGAATATACAAGAATATACAAGAATAGAGTTGCGTAGCAGGTTAGGAACCTAATCATAAAAAGGGGACAAAGGAGACATTTTCGTTGAGGCCAAAGGGTTAGATGACATTCAAATAAAAAATCCACTTAGTTTCTTTTTGGAGCAGTATCTTATCAAGATCTCCACCTCTACTGTCCAACTTAACCTGATCAATCAAAAAGGCCCTAAGGGACTGGGGACTCGATCCGTGATGTTGGAGAAAATGCCTGGCTATAGGAGTTAGATTCTTATTTTTAATTTTGTCATTAGGAGCATTTTTGATGGAACGAATATGCTCCATCAATCTCAGATGAAATGGTTGTATGGTTTTTCCTATGTAGTTCAGATGGCAATCACATACGAGGCAGTAAATGACCCCTTTAGAGTTGCAATTGAGAAAATACTTAATTTTGTACTGCCTTCCAAAACGAACTGTAATATCTGTTTTTTTGAGCATATGATGACAAGTGCTGCAGGTACCATAAGGGTAGCAGCCCATAACTGGCTGCTTTCTGGGTAACCGGGAGGAATATAGACTAGAGACCATCAAGTCTCTCAGATTCCTAGCTCTCTGCCACCCCATGGGTATCCTGTCTCCCAATACTCCTCTTAGTGATGCATCAGCTTTTAGAACAGCCAAATGCTTATTGAGAATCTGAGTGAGAACATTTGCCTCGGCACAATAGTTGGTTATGAACCTGATCCTATTTGCCTTTTTAGGTTTCCTGCTGGGGTGAATCAACAGTTCATTTTTGGATCTCAGGGCCATCTGGTAGGCCATTTTCAGGAGACCAGGGAATAACCCCTTTTCAACAGTCTCTCTTTGAGTTCCTTGGCTCTGGATTTAAAACGTGACACTGTAGAACAATTACGGCTTAGTCTCATATATTCATTACACGAAATATGTTGTAGTACACTAGGGTGATGAGCACAGTCTTTGTGTAAGATGCTGTTAGTCGCTGTAGGCTTTCGATATAGATCCGTGCACAGTCGTCTGGATTCGTCAATATATATTGTATCCAAAAAGTCCAGGCAAGATTGACTTTTACATATAGTCAGTCTGAGATTTAAATTGTTGGTATTCAGTATAGTCAGGAAGTGATCCAGAGTGCCCAGGTCCCCTTGCCATAAGAACAGAATGTCGTCTATGTAACGGAGCCAAAGAGGTATATACTGTGTATACACCTCATTGGCCTCCGAAAAGACGACATCCTGCTCCCACCACCCCAGGTAGAGGTTCGCAAAAGTAGGGGCACAAGCTGTGCCCATTGCTGTGCCCCGTGCCTGGAGGTAATAACAGTTGTCAAGTAGGAAATAATTCCTCTTAAGGACAAAGGTAAGTAAGTCAAGGAGGAAATTGTCATGGTCATTTTGTGCCCCAGTTCTCAAAAAATACTTGACTGCCTGCATTCCCTTCTCATGTTGTATGCTGGAGTACAGAGACTCCACATCAAAGGATACAAGCCAGGTATTTACAGGAACAAATACCTCCTCAATGCGTGTTAACAGATCATGCGTATTCCTAATGTATGAAGGCAAGGTAAAGACATGGGGTCTAAGATGGGCATCTACATACTTGCTCGCATTTTCCATTAATGATGCATTCCATGACATTATCGAGTGTCCTGGTGGACATGTAGCAGTTTTATGCACCTTAGGGAGCAAGTAAAAACATGCAGTTTTGGGATGAGGCACTAATAGGAAATCAAAAATCTTTTGATTAATAATTCCCAGATGCCTAGCTTCCTGTAGCATGCCTTCATAAATTTTCAAAAAGTCTTCTGTGGGATTACCTAACAGTTTTTTGTAACAGGAGGGGTCAAGGAGCTGGGCCATAACACAATGTTCCCCCCTTTGTCCGAGGGCTTTATGATCACATCTGTCCATGTTCTAATTTCCTGGAGGGCAGACCATTCCTTATGTCAGAGCTCCGCAACCGGTGTGCACGGCAGTTAGAGAGGAGCGCGTGGAGAGGAGCAAAGCTGGGAGCCAGAAGAACAATTGAAGAAGATTAAAGAAGAAGAGCAAATATAAGGTAAGTAAATGAGCATAGGGGCAGCAAATAAAGGAGGACGGTATGGGGGCAGCAGGGGAAGGTGGCATAGTAAGTGATGAATTGGCAACGGGATAAAGGTGGCCCAGACAGTTTTATTATCAAGGGGCATAGTATGTGATGAAGTAACATTAGAAGGGGGCACAGTATGTGATAAAATAACATTAGAAGGGGGCACAGTATGTGATAAAGGGGCACACTGAATAATGAATGGGCACAGTGTATGATGAAGGGGCAGCGAGTGATAAAGGTGGGACAGTATGTGAAGGGGCAGCGTGTGATAAAGGTGGGACAGTATGTGAAGGGGCAGAGTGTAATAGAGGTGGGACAGTATGTGAAGGGGCAGCGTGTGATATAGGTGGGACAGTATGTGAAGGGGCAGCGTGTGATAAAGGTGGGACAGTATGTGAAGGGGCAACGTGTGATAAAGGTGGGACAGTATGTGAAGGGGCAGAGTGTGATAAAGGTGGGACAGTATGTGAAGGGGCAGCGTGTGATAAAGGTGGGACAGTATGTGAAGGGGCAGAGTGTGATAAAGATGGCACAGTATGTGATGAAGGGGCAGCGGAGGATAAAGGTGGCACAGTATGTGATGAAGGGGAAGCGAGGGATAAAAGTACACAGTATTTGATGAAGAGGCACAGTGTATAATGAAGGGGCAGTGTATGGAAAAAGTGGCACAGTGTGTATGATGTAGGGACACTGTGTATGATGAAAAGGCAGCGTGTTATGAAGGATCACAGGGAATGAATGGGCAATGTAATTTCTGTTTAATTCCTGCTTTTTTTGTATATTTTGCTTTTGGTGTGCCACGGAATTCTGGGAAGAACTTAGGTGTGTCGAGGCTGAGAAAAGGTTGAGGAGCACTGCCTTACGTGACAAATTAAAGAGAATATATGCGTTATGTCGATCTGTTAATAGATCATTCAAATCCTCAGCCACTAATTTACGGAATACTGACAGAACCAGGTATTTCTCTAAATCAGGAAAAAATTAAGATTTCCCTCTAAATTTGGGTACTACACCTTCTGGTGCCATGCTCTCTAAGGCAAGATCTACCAGTGTGGCAACAGCTTCAAGATCTTGTGTGTCAAGGCCTACAGGTAAATCGGTTTCTTGATTTCCTATGGACTCATTCTTATTAGTCTCGCTATTGTTGACCAAAATATGTAGTGCTAGTTTTCGTAGAAATAAATTAAGGTCCTTTTTCAAATCAAAACGATCAAAAAATGATGTCGGAGAAAAAGAAAGATCTTTGGATAAGACACTAACGTGTTCAAGGGATAGCATATGGGAAGATAAATTAATGACCTGTAAGACATCTGTACCTTGCGTAGTGTCTGCACTTTTTATACTCGACGGCCCTGGCGCTGATTGCATCTGTTCCGACCATTGAAGGCGCCCCTTCCTCTTTTTTCTCCCCCGCCTGATCTTGTGTGCATGGGACCAAAGTTGTATTCGGGGGGATGTCCTAAAAAATGTCGTGTGTGGTTTGGCTATTCCCGGCCGTGTCCTCTCCATCAGTGGACTCCATGTCAGATTGTGATATGGTACCACTCTGGAATCTCCTCCTGTAGGATCTAAAAGTATTCCAAGAAAAAACTTGATTCTTTTATTCTTGGAATACTTTTAGATCCTACAGGAGGAGATTTCAGAGGACCTTAATTTATTTCTACGAAAACTAGCACTACATATTTTGTTTAACAATAGTGAGACTAATAAGATTGAGTCCATAGGAAATCAAGAAACCAATTTACCTGTAGGCCTTGACACACAAGATCTTTAAGCTGTTGCCACACTGGTAGATCTTGCTTCAGAGAGCATGGCACCAGAAGGAGTAGTACCCAAATTTAGAGGGAAATCTTCATTTTTCCCTGATTTTGAGAAATACCCGGTTCTGTCAGTATTCCGTAAATTAGTGGCTGAGGATTTGAATGATCTATTAACAGATTGACATAACGCATATATTCCCTTTAATTTGTCACGTAAGGAATGGTCTGCACTCCAGGAAATTAGAACCTGGACAGATGTGATCATAAAGCCCTCGGACAAAGGGGGGAACATTGTGTTATGGCCCAGCGAAATGTACTTGGCAGAAGCCAAGCGCCAGCTCCTTGACCCCTCCTGTTACAAAAAACTGTAAGGTAATCCCACAGAAGACTTTTTAAACATTTATGAAAGCATGCTACAGGAAGCTAGGCATCTGGGAATTATTAATCAAAAGGTTTTTGATTTCCTATCAGTGCCTCATCCCAAAACTGCATGTTTTTACTTGCTCCCTAAGGTGCATAAAAATGCTACATGTCCACCAGGGCGCTCGATAGTGTCAGGGAATGCATCATTAACGGAAAATGCGAGCAAGTATGTAGATGCCCACCTTAGACCCCATGTCTTTACCTTGCCTTCATACATTAGGGATACGCAGGATCTGTTAACACGCATTGAGGAGGTATTTGTTCCTGTAAATACCTGGCTTGTATCCTTTGATGTGGAGTCTCTGTACTCCAGCATACAACATGAGGAGGGAATGCAGGCAGTCAAGTATTTTTTGAGAACTGGGGCATAGAATGACCATGACGATTTCCTCCTTGACTTACTTACCTTTGTCCTTAAGAGAAATTATTTCCTACTTGACAACTGTTATTACCTCCAGGCATGGGGCACAGCAATGGGCACAGCAATGGGCACAGCTTGTGCCCCTACTTTGCGAAAATCTACCTGGGGTGGTGGGAGCAGGATGTCGTCTTTTCAGAGGCCAATGAGGTGTATACACAGTATATACCTCTTTGGCTCCGTTACATAGACGACATCCTGTTCTTATCCTCTTATCAAGGGGACCTGGATCACTTCCTGACTATACTGAATACCAACGATTTAAATCTCAGACTGACTATATGTAAAAGTCAATCTTGCCTGGACTTTTTGGATGTCACAATATATATTGACGAATCCAGATGACTGTGCACGGATCTATATCGAAAGCCTACAGCGACTAACAGCATCTTACACAAAGACTGTGCTCATCACCCTAGTGTACTACAACGTATTCCGAGTAATGAATATATGAGACTACGCCGTAATTGTTCTACAGTGTCACGTTTTAAATCCAGAGCCAAGGAACTCAAAGAGAGACTGTTGAAAAGGGGTTATCCCCTGGTCTCCTGAGAATGGCCTACCAGATGGCCCTGAGATCCAAAAGAGAACTGTTGATTCACCCCAGCAGGAAACCTAAAAAGGCAAATAGGATCAGGTTTATAACCAACTATTGTGCCGAGGCGAAAGTTCTCACCCAGATTCTCAATATGCATTTGCCTGTTCTAAAAGCTGATGCATCACTAAGGGGAGTATTGGGAGACAGGATACCCATGGGGTGGCGGAGAGCTAGGAATCTGAGAAACTTGATGGTCTCTAGTCTATACTCCTCCCGGTTACCCAGAAAGCAGCCAGTTATGGGCTGCTACCCTTATGGTACCTGCAGCACTTGTCATCATATGCTCAAAAAAACAGATATTACAGATCGTTTTGGAAGGCAGTACAAAATTAAGTATTTTCTCAATTGCAACTCTAAAGGGGTCATTTACTGCCCCGTATGTGATTGCCATCTGAACTACATAGGCAAATCCATACGACCATTTCATCTGAGATTGATGGAGCATATTCGTTCCATCAAAAATGCTCCTTATGACAAAATTAAAAATAAGAATCTAACTCCTATAGCCAGTCATTTTCTCCAACATCACGGATCGAGTCCCCAGTCTCTTAGGGCCTTTTTAATTGATCATGTTAAGTTGGATAGTGCTCGGGCACAATACAATGTTGCAATGCCCATGAAACCCATTGGTCAGCAACGAGCTAATTAGGACGCATCTGCAGCCCTATGACTAACCCTTGACAAAGCCTCGTTTTGGGCGAAACGCGCGTCGGGTGAATCCCTGGCAGCTGTCTCCATCGGTGATCCTGTGCGCTCCGATCATAGTTAGAGATTTTTTCATGTCATCTGCCAGTTTGACTCTTTTCTTCCAGGGGACACTGCTTCCTTTTTGCAGCCAGAGTAGGGTATGAATACTTGCACAGGAATGTGCGAAGCGTGTCCTTGCGGCCACTATTTTGCATTCAGGTTTTTTTTCCATGTTAATAGGAGCTAGCTGGCGGCATTACCCCTGGAAGCACATGTGGTATATTTCCTTCCCATATGCAATCTGTCTTGATATGCCTAACCTTGTGGGTTAATTTGGTGTTTTGTATTTACTACATTCTGTGAATTTTTTTATGATGTTTAATTAAAAAGGTGTTTTATTTTGATATTTGTCTCCAGGCATTCATATTTAGGTGTGCCTCTATAAGAGTCCCTGTATGGGTTCACTTATGTATGTGTACCCCCCCTGTTCTGTTTTTGTGATTCGTTGTTAGGGACCAGGACAGCACCCTAGTTCCTACTAACAGGATTATACTTAAATATCTTCTGCTTGTGCGGCACTGTTCTTTTTTTAATCCACATAACTCCTGTTCCCTCTCTCCCATTCTCCTGCTCTCTCTGGAATGCCAGATACATTTGTAACAAGCTCCCTGCCATCCATGACCTCTTCATCTCCAAATCCTGCAACCTTCTCGCCATCACTGAAACCTGGCTCTCAACCTCTGATACTACCTCCCCTGCTGCCCTCTCCTATGGTGGTCTCTGCTTCTCCCACACCCCTAGGCCTGGTGACTGCCTTGGTGGTGGTGTTGGCAGCCCCGTTTCCCCTTCCTGCACATTTAGCATCATACCCTTTGAGCCCTCTCTCACTTTCACCTCCTTTGAGGTCCACTGCATTCACATCCATCTCCGCGTTGCTGTTGTCTACCGCCCCCCTGGTCCCCCCCCTCCAAAGTCATTGATAACTTTGGAGTCTGGCTCCCCCACTCAACACCCCTATCCTAGGTGACTTCAACATCCCCGTTGACAACCCCTCAGACCCCACCACTACAAAACTTCTTTCCCTCTCCTCCGCCCTTGGCCTATCACAGTAGAATTCAGCACCTACCCACATTCGGGGTCACTCCCTTGACCTCGTATTCTCACGCTCATGCTCCTTGTCTGACTTCTTCATCTCTCCATTCCCCCTCTCCGATCATCATCTTATCTCCTTCTCCCTCTCTTCCCAACCCTTCTCCTTCCCCGCACCCCAAACGTATACTTTCCTGCAAGAACCTCAATTCCATTGATGTTATGGCCTTCACCTCTTCCCTTGATCCCCAAAACTGAAATTGTAGTCTTTCCTCCTTCTCATATCCCCTGTGCCCCTACTATCTCCATTACTATTGGTTACTCCACCATCTCCTCCTCCACCCAAGCCTGCTGCCTGGGCGTCATCCTGGACTCCTCTCTCTCCTGCACCCCCACATCCGCGCCCTCTCACTGTCCTGTCACTTTCATCTCCATATCATTGCTCACATCAGACCCTTCTTAACTGCTGATGCCACTAAACAGCTCATTCACTCTTGTTATCTGGACTACTGCAACATTCTCCTCTCTGGCCTCCCTCAGGTCCATCTCTCACCCCTACAATCTATACAAAGTGCTGCAGCCAGACTCATCTTCCTCTCCAAATACACTGCCTCCACCTCCCCTCTCTGTCAATCTCTACACTGGCTTCTTGTCACCTTCAGAATTCTCTTCAAGCTCCTCACCACAACTTACAAGACTCTCTCCTTCTCCACCGCTCCCTATCTCTCCTCCCTTATATCCATCAACACTCCCTCGCATCCCCTCCGCTCTGCTGGTGACCGTCGCCTCAACTCCAACCTGATAACTACCTCTCACTCCCGCATCCAAGACTTCTCCCGGGCCACCCCTCTTCATTGGAACAACCTACCACCTCCTATCAGGCAATCCAGCACCCTCCAATCCTTCAAACGCTCCCTCAAAAAAAAACCACTTCTTCAGACTAGCCTATCCATCCTCCACCTAAACTTACCTGCCCTTCCCATCTTCATCCCTATGTCTCCCGTTTATTTGTCCTCTCTCACTTAGCATGTTAACTCTTATGTGCAAGGTCCTCCTCCCTCTTGTCATCACCCCTCTTCCTTGTACTCATCACTTTTCACCCTTTTCTCTCAACTATCTTTTTCTTTCGCTACTCATCTGCTCCTACACACCCATCCAGCATTTTTTTTTGTACTGTATTTAAATTTTGCTTTGTACATGTATTGTATTCCTTGTTCATGTATTTTATACCCTCTGTAATTATTGTATTGAATTTTATATTTAACTATTGTCTTTGCTATTGCCTCTGTACGGCGCTACGGATACTGTGTAGCGCCTTATAAATAAACGTTAATAATAATAATAATAATAATAAAAAGGCATATTTTCCCCTTGATATCACAGGCAATATCACCTATAAAGATATTAAATAGCACTGGTCCAGATACAGAACCATTGGGTACTCCACTGGTTACCTTACCATCCCAAGAAGGAATCTGTGGTCTATCCTGCAACCAAGATAATATCCATGCAGCTATCTTTAAGTGCAATCCCAACGTTTCCAGCTTATTTAACATTCTGTGGCACAGTGTCAAAAGCCTGACTAAAATCTAGATAAGCTTTGTTTACAGCTCCCCCTTTATCCAATACTTTACTGACCCAGTCAAAAAATTCAATAAGATTTGTTTGACATGATCTTCCACCAGTGAATACATGCTGCTTGGGATCCTGTAAGCTACTGATTTAAGATACTGTACGATTTGTTCCTTTAACAATGTTTCCATCAATTTCCCTACTACTGATATTCGACTCACTGGTCAGTAGTTTGCAAGGGAGTGACATTTGCTATTTTCCAGTCCTCTGGAATTACCACTGATATTAGTGACTGGTTGAATAATTCAGTTAATGGTTTTGCCAGCACCCCTCTAAGCTCTTTTAGTATCCTCTGATGTATCCCATCTGGTCCCATTAATTTGTACACTTTCAGCTTTGAAAGTTCTTTTAATACCTGCTCCTTAGTGAAAGTAGTAGTAATTACCTTCATTGTATTAATAGCCTTCCCATTTAATAGTGCTCCCTCCCCCTCTCTTTCTTTTGTGATTATTGAACTTGTTAAGATAATCTGCCATAGTCCTTTCACCCTCAACAAGAATCCAACTCTCCGTTTTGAGCCTTACTATACCCTCTTTAGTTTTTTGCCTTTCATTTATATACCTAAAAAAGCTTTTGTCCCATTTTCATACCAAATGGGTTAGCTTTTCCTCAGTTTGTGCGTTTGTTGCCCTGATAACCTTTTTAGCCTCCTTCTGCTTTTGCAAAATACTCCTCCCTGTCATCAATATTTTGAGTTTGCTTATAATTCCGAAAAGCCATCTTAGTTTAGATAGTTTCCAATGTTTACTTTTACAGCATGATTTCTTATTTAAATTTAATGGATATAAGCATATAAGCTGTCAGGATATAATCATATATCATATGTATAAATTAATATCAGGATAAAGAGTGACCTTAATTTGGCCAGGGTCTGGTTTTGTTTTATGGCACTGGCTTGAATGTAGTGGGGCAGTTATGGCTTCTGTCAGGTTATGGTCCTGTCATAAATGGATCAGTATATGTGGTGGTGGGGGGGGGGGTTCATAAAAGCCAGATCTCTGAAGAAGAATATCTCCAGACCCAAACCTATCAGTTGTCAAAAAGGTGGGGGCTGTTTGGAGAGGAGCAGTTTTTGCCT
This sequence comes from Limnodynastes dumerilii, assembly GCA_011038615.1. Taxonomy (NCBI): domain Eukaryota; kingdom Metazoa; phylum Chordata; class Amphibia; order Anura; family Limnodynastidae; genus Limnodynastes; species Limnodynastes dumerilii. The sequence goes on from WWET01011016.1 coordinate 13,042, forward strand.
TTAAAAAGTTTTGTATAGATACATAACTTTGTTCACTTGGAATCTTTTTGAAGGAAGGAAGTGTTCACTATTCCCAAGTATTCTGTTATTCCCAGACAGGGAAGATTTAGCGTTAGTCGTTCTGTGTTTTCCCCTTTTTATTTTCTAAGAAACTGTTTTGCATGTTATATGTCAATTTATTATTCTTTTGTAAATAAGCATTGTGATTCTTATCATATTAAATATCACATAATAAGTTCATGTCTGTGTTCTTACAGATTCACGTGTCAGATCAGCTTGGTTATTAAGCGCTATTTACTGGTAACAGAAGGGATCATTTTGAGTTGATGATAATTCTGATAAAGCATAAGTGTGTTAGATTTGTGTAGAGGAGAACCTAAGACCTCCTTTGAATAGTTTTGGTGGTGGCAGTTCAAAAGTAAGAAGTCATATTTGGGGTGGATAAGGTGTATTAGTCATTTAGAACAGACCAGGTGGCTGTTGTGATTAACCTCTTATTTCACAGATAAGTCACAAAAGCCTCCTGTGAGGTCAGGGTCGTGATATAAGCATAGAAAGAAAAATAAAAAAATAAATGTTATTTTATAGAAGAGGTTCCCAAACTTTCTCGGTTAAAGGCATCTTAGTGTTTCAATAATGTTTTCACTGCCCTCTAAGCCAATAGAAATACTGAGCAGTCCCATCAAATGTTGTTGATCATGACACGTATGGTTGTATATCAAGATACCATAGTAAACTAAATCAGTCCTGTGATACACAAAAATTAGATAGTTCACAGTTATACAAAATAAGATTTACAATAAGTAGTTGTTTCTGCCTTGCATTAATAAGCCTAATTACTTTGAGATGCTGCAGAAAAGGAGATCCAAAATAAATGATGAGCAAGCTGTCAAAATTGAAAGAAAAGAG
>WWET01011017.1:0-16743 GCA_011038615.1 Limnodynastes dumerilii
TCCAATTACAAAACTGAGATTGACACATATCTCATTGACATCATCAACCAATTATGATGGACTTCCCCTGTGCTTTCTTTTGGGTTTGAATAAGTTAGTATTGACCAGAAATTACTTTTTGTTTCAAGATCTATTTTTTTTACAGCTTTGTGGCACGACGATGGGGTCAAACATGGCCCCATCGTATGCCAATTTATTTATGCACCACTATGAGTCTTAATTTATTTTGGGTGATGTTGATTTTTCAAGATTCATACATTTTTTGGTTAGTTTCATAGATGATTTATTTTTTATATGGACTGGCACAGAACAAGATCTGCTAGTGTTTCTGGACAAATTGAATAATCTGCCCACGAAAATTAAATTCATTTTGAATCATAGTGTGAACAGCATAAATTTTTGGGATGTCTTAGTGACTGCTACGAGTTCTGGTCTTTCAACCCAACTGTACAAGAAAATGACAGATTGCAACACACTTTTGATGGCCGATAGCTTCCATCCTGGACCTCTTAAATCGGGGCTACCCTATGCCCAGATGGTGAGGGTGGCCAGGATCACCTCAGATCGTGAGACTCTTAACCATGCCCTTATTGAGATGGGGCAGCGCTTCACGGCTCGAGGCTACAACAAGGAGGAAGTGCTAGAAGCCATGGATAAATGTCTGGCACTAGATCGTAGTGTGTTGTTGACTACACGTGACAAAGCGGATACTGGGGATCGCTCCATATTCTGTACAACATATTCGACAATGTCACATGTGCTGAAGAAAGCCATTTATAGACATTGGCACATCATTGCAATAAGCTTTAATTACCTCCTTTGATTAGCTATCGGAGGAGTGCTAATTTGAAAGATCGTCTGGTGTTTAATTATGTGGGACCTACTAGTTCAACCTCATGGTTGTCTTCTATTAAGGGGGTATTTAAATGTGGGGGGTGTATTAATTGCCCTCATTTGATTTTGGAGATAGGTTCATTGGGCCTGATAAAGACCTATGCCGATGCGCTGTGCTTACTAAAGCACAGCGTATCGGCGTTTACTTACCCTGGCACTCCCCCTGTGCGGGCGTATGGCCCCTTCCTTACGCCGGCTGAAGGGTGTATTACCTCATTTGATTTTGGAGATAGGTTCATTGGGCCTGATAAAGACCTATGCCGATGCGCTGTGCTTACTAAAGCACAGCGTAGCGTAGTTTACTTACCCTGGCACTCCCCCTGTGCGGGCGTATGGCCCCTTCCTTACGCCGGCTGAAGGCTACCCTAACTTCAGCTGAGCAGTGGAGCACACTAGAAGATGATGTACAAGAGATTAAAGAAAAGAAAGGTAAGAAAGAACAGAGCGGGAGTGAGTGAGTGAGTGACTGTATATACATTAGAAAGTATGGGCAGTGTTATGAGCAGTGTATGCATGTGATTAATATCAAACAGTATGGTAAAGTGGGACTCACAGCCAACACGCAGCATTTCACTCCTACCTCAGGGATATCGGGCAAAACCAAACCTCAAAAACAGCAATGCAACCAAACAAACAATGGTGAAACGGGGGATATGCTCTGTGTGCAATAGAATCTACAAATGTACAAAGCTCAAAATTCCATCCAAAAATTATGAGTATTATCAGAAGAATGAAATCGCAAGCATATGCCCTATATCTATCACTGTGCACTCATTGGATATGCACCATATGATCTGACCAACTCTTGTTCTATAAGCCCGAAAGTCATTAATTCAACACTTTATTGATTGCAATTACAACTATTTCCTACATCGCTCTAGACTGTCTGCTGCTTGGAATTTCCATAAACGCCATACAATATAGGAGGACTCTTATATCCTTTTATGAATGTTTTATATGTGTATTATTATCATTGTTATAATAAATATATCTGCTTACTATAACTAGAGCCATTCCCTTTTTACCATAGCATCTAGCGATTGATTAGCGCTCATCATACTTTAGTTTGCTTGTATTTTGTGTGCTGGGGAGAGCAGACCCCAGTGTGTGTTCTGTCGCGCTCTATCTAAGCTATCCTGATTTGTGTATGTATTGATTTGAATTGACCACTTTCTGCTTCCCCACATCGCCACTCTAACCAATATCTTTTCTTTGCATTTCTAAAGCTTAAGTGTTACTTTCTAAACAAACGCTAAAGTCTGCACTTGCATAATAGTCCAGCACAAATATGTGACCTTCCCTTCTCCTGCCATCCAGGTGCAAGTGCAGGAGGAGTCCACTGATATATTTAAAGAAAATGTTGGTTAAATTATAGTCATAAATAAAATAATTATTACATAAAATAAAATTAATCAAATAACAAAAATTGTGTTTTAAAAGCCACATGCTTCCCCTGATTCAACTAGGCGACATATTTCCATATATTGAGTAACTCCAATGTTGTTGTAGATTCTTGTACAGTCCTGTAGGTGGTGCAAATAATCAGGTTGAAATTGAATGCACTTATGTTATCATTCAGGCCTAGACTGAGCTCATTTGTGGGAACATAACCTTACTGCAAATAGCCTAGGTTATTCCAACCCTTCCCTCCAATGTAACGCCCCTTCAGTCACAGGCAGTCATGAGTGTGCATTGCTCTCTGACTGGAATTTGTACATTTGCACATGATTGTTTCCGACAATGTGCAGTGCGAAAATATGCAGAAATAAGTTACGCTATTGGAGATATGTTGTATGCACACGTGATCAGACCCTCTTTGTTCTCCCTGACATATGATTATACCATATGTTAGATACAGAATAACAAGTTATTATCATTAATACTGGACACTGCAACAAATATTTAAAACTAGTAAAACTGGTAATATAGTGAACAGATGGGTAACAAGCCCTGGATGTGCTGACTAACTTAAAACAGACATTTATACAACACACATGATCAGCTTGATAGCATGTAATCTTTTTAACTTTTGTAGCACCACCTTCTCCCTCTATGCAGCCGGAACACGCACTGTTCTAAGAGCATTCTGGCTGTTGCACGGGGATGACTTCTTAAAAGCAAGCCTTCACTGCATATGGGTCCCTTATTATTCTTTCCTGGATTGTCTGTGGTTGCATTCCACCTGCAGACAACTTGGAATACAAGGCCCTAATGCTCCAAATGAGCAAACTTGCTGCTTGGTATTCCAAGATTAGAGACAGACAGTGCATGTATTGCATTGTACATGAGGCTGAAAGAGGAAAGGTAAATAACTTACAGGATTGATGTGTAAATTACCGATGAGAGTCCCCGCACCCATGGCTGTGCCTGTCAAAGAGAAGTAGAGAGAGACGAAAGTTATTTTTCAGCTGTCTCTATTTCTAATGACAGCTATATTAGATTTCTTTTTATGAATGGGTGAGTATGCTATCAGCATATTCACCTATTCCTTTTCGCGATAAAAAAATAACCAGAGAAAAAAAAAAATCCTTCACTGAACGCCGCAAATCACTTCCTGCTAGCAGGAGGTGCCCGGTGCTACTGAGAGCCTATTACCCAGTGTCTGAAATCACGTTCTCACGATACTTCAGACACTGGGTAACAGCCTCTCAGTAGCGCCGGGCACTTCCTGCTAGCAGGAGGTTATTTGCGGCGTTCAGTGAAGGATTTTTTTTTTTTACCTATACAGCTGCTCAGCGGTCCCTGGATGGCCGGGCATGCTTCCGCATGCCCTGTTGGGGCACAACATAGGGCAGCGTTAAAAATCCGCACCTCTCATAGGTGCAGTTTTTTATTGTTAAGAAAACAGCGTATTTGTAACGCAAAAAAATAATTGAATAAGAAAAAAAAATATCGCCCGTAAATAAAATAAAAAAATGCGTTAAAAATACGCCGGCGAATGATTTTTGCCTAATTGAATCGGGCCACTAGTGTTACTAAGATTGGTCGGGACTTGATAGCATCATTTGCATCATTAATCATGTCATCAAGCTCCGCCGCCATACTGACATCCCAAAGAATAGAAAGTCGGTAACCCTAATTTATCTTGTAGGCATTAAGTTTGGCAAAATCATGTTGTTCTGCACAAGAGGGGACAAATCTAAGGTGAGCAGACAGATTTAGAGTTGACAATGAACTTTCATGCTTGTTTAAATGTAAATTGCAGCATGGAAATAAAACTGTCCATTATCTGAGTGCATGTAAAAGAAATTATTTTGTGCTCTTCTGCTGGATGTGCTCCAAACTCTAAGTGAGTGGAAGTTTTTCCTTGGAGTTATATTAAAGAACTTTGATCCCTTTTTGCATGTTGAATGGACAATATGAACAATAGTGACTAGAAAGCTCCAGTTAGACTGGGAATCTTCTTACTGGTACAAGTGTGTGGTTGGATATGTTGGCAAGACTTAAGTTTCCTTTATTCTCTTATGGGGCAGATATCATTATTCTGCATTGTGTTGCATGAATTTCTCTATATGACTTATGTAATTCATATAAACATATTTTTATGTATTGATTTTTACACAACACAGCACATGAGAAAAGAGATAATAATTTGAATCTAGGTTAGTAAATGTCTTCCTAAGACATAGCTGCAAGTAAATTGCATATACATGCTCACATAGGCAAAACAAATGTGAATTTTACAATCCAACAGTGAAAACCACTCAATCCTCAAAAGCCTGGATCTGGTCCTCTGTTATTAAGAATGGTACAGTAAGCTTTTTTTTGGGCTTAGCAAATGTCCCCTATTGTCCTTCAGTTAAATTATCCTTTAGTATTCAACAGTATTCTCTTCTTTAATTCAGTGGGTTATATTAATAGTAAATTTAAGTACAGTAAATAAACTGGATTCATGTGGCACCACTGATGGGAAGTAGGAGTTTCCCTATGAATGGTTCTGTTTTAAGTAGGCCATCGGGCCAGTGAGTCTCAGCAAATATGATTCTTTAATAGAAGGCATTAGTCATGCACTATGATATTTGGGAGATTTGGAGGAGGATGGCAATCACACTGCTGCAAGGTAATTATTATTTAAGAGGTCATAATATAATTTGGTTGGCAAATTCCTGGTACCTCCTAGGCCTGCTGCTACCTGCAGTGCACCAGAAAAAAGTGGCAGGAAAAATACAAATAAAAGCGTGCAAACAGGTCAAAACATTATTAAACAAAAAGTCACAATTTCTGTAATGTATGTAGTCCTGGTGCCAACTGGTTTAGGACTCATTCCTCCCCCTTCCAGCCAGAAATGTTTCGAGTTTTTAAACATTGGTAAAAGGGAGTCACCATTATTATTTTTATATTACCATATTAAACTAGATGCTACCTGCCAAGCCTCAGCTCGAGTAATCTTTAAATACATCTGGCAATTTGCTCATATAAATCCCTGGTGATTAGCAGTGAATTTACACCTTTCCGACTGTAATATGCTCTTAAAACATTTGTCCATTGCAGTGTAACATTAGGCAGCTTTAACATGTGTCTTGCTCCCGCCACTGCCTGCTCTCTTCTTGTTGTACCTGGTTGTCAGGGACACATTTAGAATTCTGCTTGGCCCCCTGTAGTACATAACAAGACAATTGCCAACCTCTTCTACACCACTTAATGAGCCAGAATTACAGTGTTAGCCTGCCAATCAGTCAATCACTCTGTCGAGACAACATATCCTTCCTAGATATATCACATTTGGATTCTTTATAAGATATTATTTTAAACCTATTGGCATAACTTACACAGTATTTCTGTGACATTCATTTTTTAGAGACGACTAAGTATTAAACTAAGTTAAAGATCACAGCTATATTAGATTGTTTACAGACAGATTTTTAACTTTTAATAAAGCATAGCAACTATGGACCTGATTCACACTTAAGAATCTTCTTAAAATAAGAACTTAAAGTCACTACTGGACTAAACCATGTTGATTGCAGGGGAGTCATATTTCATCTGTTGCAAACAGTATTAGAGTTGAGAGGTAATATTTCCCAGCCCAAGTCTAAATAACAGTGTGATATTAAAGCTGGTCAGTATCTGTGTGCAGTAAGCAATTCAAAGTTGTATTCCTGCATGCAAAGAATACAATTAACTTGACTCCCCCTGAAAACAACATGGTTTTGCCCAGGATTGACTTTAAGTTCTTATTTTAAGACGATTTTTAAGTGTGAATCAGGTCCTATGTTTCTATTTTTTCCAATGAGAACTGAGAGGCTATAAAATGTATTTACTATTACAAAATACTTTCATTGGTGTAAGTAATGATCTGACATTAGGATACCCTCTGATGACTTATGTAAATGTCGCTGTAGTTCCTGCAGTGTCTCACTGTTGGAAGTAAGCGGTTGTGAGAGCACGCTCAAGAGTGGTTTATATTGAGCACGAATGATTTACAGTGGTTAGACAATAAATTTATTCCAGGAGTGTCTAAAATAAATTTTTATATCAAAAATCTTTTTTTTAAAATATATTTTAAATATTTTTATTGTTGGTGCTTAATATGAAACAACATTCCTACAGTACTTTATTTGGTAGGCACTTAGCTGTCAACTGCTGTGTTTCAAATCTTTCTCTTGCCTATAGAAAAGGGGGCAGATATCTGCAAGCCTTGCAGAAGCCAACAAATATCCACACCATTTTGACATATATCTATTTGAATAGACCCCATGATTATTAACACTTATTTATATAGCACCACAATTTGTCCACAGCGCTTTACTTAGAATAATCTGTAGGCACTATATAAAAACCTGTTAATAATAATAATAATAATTAGACATTCACATCCATTGAAGCTACAAACAGAATTCCCTAATACATACATTCACACACACACACACACACACATACACAGACTAGGGTTAATTTAGTCAGCAGCCAATTAACCTGCCATATTTTTGGAATGTGAAAGGAAATTGGTGCGCCCAGAGGAAACCCACGCATACATGAGAAGAACATACAAAGTCCACACAGATCGGGCCTAGTCCAACCTTCCTGTGCTTGTAAAAAGTCAGCAACATGTTTAAGCATTTTACTTACTCATTATTGTGGATTAATAAAATATATAAATGCATGACACACAATGTCCGACGCTAATCCTAATGGTAAATTACATATATACAAAACCTTATGGTATAATGGTAAGTGAAATATGGACAGTGGACCGCTGCTCTTAGAGGAAGATACCACTGCTAAAGTGCAAAGTAAAACAAAGAATACAAGAAAAAGGAGCGCAGGTGCAGTGTCCATTTATTAAAATACAGTATAAAAGACAATCCAAATAATACAATAATTAAAACCAGTAGAAACTTTTTTAACTGCCTGACATGATAGGGGCCCCTATAAACCACAGGTTAAAAGTCCGTTTAAAAGATATAGATGAGCCAGAATTGAGCAGAATAAATAAAATATTGTCCACTGAATATAGAATAGTAAGTGAATATTAAATGAGATGGGGGCAGAGCCAGAACAACGCTTGTGAGCGAATTTACGCATGGCGGACACGTAAAATCGCGTTTTGGTAAGAACTGTGCATGCGCACCATAGAAAATACACTCCGTAACGTAGCGTAAATGTGAACGTATGGCTCATTTACGTATTTGTCGCGTAAATCCGTACGTGTGGGCGTGCCAATTTTACGTGTGTCAAAAATACGTCTGAAATATGTTATGTAGGCGGAGGTTTGTATTTAAAGTGTACAGTATGAGCGTGCTTAGCTGCGTAAATACGTGTTGCACATCTGTACGTGTGCGGATGACATCGGTTACGTGGGCAAAAGTTAAGGCAGGGTTTGGAAAGCGGAACTCGGACAAAATACGTACATTCAAGGGGAGTGCCAAGGGGAGTGTATAGAAGGTACGCAGGCGTAAATACGCTACGCTAGTAAACGGATTGCAAGCGGAGTTCTGGATCTACCCCCTGGTCAGTAAAATTGCAAACTCTGAAATGGCAACTGATCTGCAACTTATACATATGTATGATCCATCACTTTGAGCTGTACATCACCTTAGCACATGTTTATAAATTAAATATGTTTATATATATTTGTTTATATTTATCCTGCTTTTTTGGTAATATTGTATCTTACTGTAGCTACTTTAAAGTAGCAAATTTGTTTTTGTTTTGTTCTGATTGTGAGTTCTATGCTCTGGATTACGTTTGAGAGATCAAGCAAAATGCAAGTCTGGATACCAGTTGCTATTAATCAACTAATTTATTGCCTTTAAAATCTCCTCCTCTGGTTTCTCTGACCATTCACACTGTGAAAAAACCCAGGAGGGAGAAACATGTCAGAGTAACCCTCTTCTTTGATTTATATCATCTGCATGTTATTTAAACTGCTCCACTATGGCTACTGTTGTTTACAGAAATGCCCATGAAATTAGGTTTTTCATATTTACAAACCATGGATCACCATGAAAAACTGCAGTTTATCCATGTAAATATCATCCGTCAGGACTTTTCAAACTGCCAAATTTCAAACTGCCAAAAGAGCGTCACTTTGCATGTGCAGTGTTTCTCATGTCAGGACTTAAAATGAAATGAATAAAAGGTCCTGCAATGACACTGCAGATCACTGCAGGACCTCGGTGGAGGGGTGAGTGTTAGTAAATTCTGTGTTCTCTGTTTACAGAGAAGTGAAAAAGTAATAGAGCCCATAGTCAGTTGTCCTCAAGAATACTCACCTTTAGCTGTCAGCTTCTATGGAATGAGCATACCTAGAAGCAAGTTTGTTCACCAGCATATGTTGCTATTATGCTAACTGCGGAAGAACAGAAGCAGCAGACGGGGACTATTAACAACTTACTCTACGTATTAAGCTCCTCATAGGATAAGGACATCTATGCCTCATATTCTGCTAAGGTGATGTAGAGTTCAAAGTGAGGGATGGTACATATGGATAAGATGCCATCTTTTTTGCTAGCGGAGTCTGCAATTTTACTTACTGGCCATCTCAATCAATATCCACTTACTATTCTATTTTCAGTGGACTATATTTTGTTTATTCTGCGCAATTCTGGCTCATCTATATTTTTGAGCAGACTTTTAACCTGCGGTTTATAGGGGCCCCTATCTTGCTATACAGTTAATGGAGTCTTTCTACTAGTTTTAATTATTGTATTATTTGGATTGTCTTTTATATTCTTATTTTTATGTGCTTATTTCCTGTGCTTTAATAAACGGACACTGCACCAGCGTTTCTTTTTCTCTTATTCTTTATTGTGGATTAACCTCCATTTGTCTGCTGCTGTTATTACTCTGCTTACACATTATTCAACTGGTCATAAAACTATAGCCACTCCACCGTTTCAACAATTGTATATCAGTGATATTTTTTCCCATTTCAACAAATCTGTGTTAGGTTTTACAAAGTTGACTGCTCTGGTTCCAAAATAGTGTGTCATTGCCGTAGATTCAATTTGCCATGACACAGTCTTCTTTAACATTGTAAGTAGCAGACAATGAACCACATTGAACTTGGTATTTGCAATAAAGGGTGTATATTAGCAAATTTGCAGGCTATATTTAAAGCAACATCAGTGCTATTTCCCTAGCACGTTTATGATGTCTTATTATTATATTATATCCACCAAAACACATACTTCACACCAGGGCTGATGCTACAAGTAGTGGGGCCCAGGGCGAAATTTCTTCGGGGGACCCCCTCGATACAGCAACCGGTGCTTGCCTAGTTTGGTAGCTGCATTGCACATGCAAACTGAGGCTTTTTAGCTGTTTAGAAACAGAGCTCAGTACTAAGTGGCACTTGTGTCTCACAGCGCTGAGGTCATGAGATCGATTCCCTGACTAGGCCTTATCTGTGTGCAGTTTGTATGTTCTCCCTGTGTCTATGTGGGTTTCTTCTGGGTGCTCCAATTTCCTCCCACATACCAAAAACATGCTGGTAGGTTAACTGGCTACTGACTAAATTAATCCATGTGTGTGTGTGTGTCTGCGTGTATGTCTGTGTTAGGGACCTTAGTATGTAGCTCCAATAGGGGCAGGAACTGATTTGAATGTGAAATATTCTCTGTAAAGCGCTACGTGATCTGATAGCAAAATATAAAAACCTGTTAATATATAATTAATAAATAAAAGCATCTAGAAATCCTTGTCAGGAATGGGAAGATGTATGCAGAGCTCCGGGCACATTGCATATGCGCCCAGAGTTTACCGATATTTTGTAACGCCATCTACGTTTCTTTTTGCAACGTAGATTGTGTATACGTGGTCTTAAAGACGTATTCAGACCTAATAACGTTTGCAGACATACATAAAGCCATATGCGTAAGTTGTTGTTTTTAGTTATATGCACATGCGTGCGGCATCGGATATCACTATGATGGAGTTGATTTCCACACTTGCACAACTCCGTATAACAGGGCGTGACTATACTCCGTACAGAGTATACTCCGTGGGAGAATACGTAATGTGAGTGGGGGGGGCGTGCATTTAAATTGTACAGTATGGACTGGGGTAGGCATGTACTGCTCTTTTTCAAGGTATATACTTGCAAGGAATACACCTTGAAAAAGAGCAGCACATGCTTGAAACGCGTTGGAGGGATAGGGAGGAGAGTCTATCGGTAGAAACGAAGATTTAGTACTCTCTTATTCCCTCATTCCTACGGTCACATAAGAACAGGGCCCCATTTAAATCTTTACTTGTGATTTTGTATGCAAGTGTTTGAAAGACCTTGGGGAATAGGGGACATATAGACCTGAGTATACGGGGCCTCCCCCTTACAGGGGTAATGAAATAAGGACTCCACGCTACAAAGAATATAAAGTAATACATTTATTGTTTTTAGTGAAATATTTTTTATATATTTATTTTTATTGAGAAATAAAAAGTCTTCTGGAAGCTGATTGAAGAATGTTATTAAAGTACTGAGGAAAACAGTGGAAAGATGAGGACACAGTACGTGGTGCTAACCTAAGTTAACCCGTTGATTGCGATGCATGGTGTGTGGTGTCAGATGGCAATGCACTGATTTGTGTCCACTACACTTAAGGAGGAAAACAGAAGGGGAGAGAGATAAATTTATACATGCAAAGATACAAGAGGAATACAATGTGAGTGGATACATTGTTGATGATTGTTGCTTGAAAACTGACGGTGTTGGACTTAGATCCTTCTATTTTGTCATTCTTTATTTTGCCTTGAACTTGGGATAAGCTTGACCTGGAGGGAGTTCGGAACACCAGAGGGGTACAAGCACTGATACACGCAGAGATACAACAGGAGTAGAGTGTGAGTTGTTACACTGCTGACTTCTGCTGTAGGATATTGATGTTACTGCACTTAGATTCTTGTCTTCTGCTTTCATGCATGTGGATCCATGATAAGATCTAGTATTCGGAGGAAAGAAAGAGGAATACCAGAGGAATAAAGAGAGGAATCTATAAGGAGAGCGGGGTGATAAAGAATCATCTACATACAAATTATCCAAGAGGAAGAAAGTGTGAGTAGTTTTAAGTATTATTGTACTTACCGGAGTGCTGCGGAGTCACACAGGGGCTCTTCGCCGTTTTCTTTATAATCCTCTCAATGGAGATCTACGAGAAAGTAGAAGAAGAGATCAGAACAGGACTATACAAAGTATTTGGAACATTCATTTGAAAAAACCAGAACGTGATTAATGGACAAGTGAGAAACAAGTACTGTGACTTTCGTAGCGTTTGTTGAAAGGTTGTGATTGTATAACATTGTGCAGGTACCCATGGCCCCACATGTCTAGGGGCCCTTGAGCACTGCTGCCTGGCCCCAGCAGTCAAGATATTTTCAGACTGACTGTCCTGCATTTCCGCTGGGGAACTGGGGTAATACCAAACTCCCTAGGGGCCACTGCTCCACCTCTTATTAAATGTATCATAGCTTCCACTTAGATCCCGGCCACCATGTGTATGCAGTCACACAGTGACCCAGACTTATAGTGCCAAGCACTCCTGACACACCACACGGCTGCACTGCTTTATTAATAACCCAGCACTCAGCACAGACATAGTGTAGTGCTTGGCCGTATGTCTGTGTCACTGTGCGACTGCATAACCATCATGATGACACTGTGTCATCACTGCAGAGAAAACGCACTATAGAGGAAAGAAGAAGACTCAATAGACATACATAAGGAGGGGGCAGAAGGCTGGCTGGACATACAAGGAGGGAACAGAAGGACTGGCTAGACATACACAAAGAGGAGGAGTTTGGATGTCTGTAGAGACACACAAATTGTAAAGGAGGGTAGAGTGTGAGTACAAAGGGTAAACATTGTGATAATGAAGGGGCAGGTGGGCACAATGTAACAAATTATAATTTATATGTTGAAATGTTTGTGTTTTTATACGCTTATAATGTTCGAAAGTTTTGTTACATTTTCATTCCTGTGAATTTGCCCATGGCCAGCCCGTATTGTAACATTCTAATGCTTTCCCCCACCCACCTTGGCGGACGGAGGGAAAGCACAGCCGCTTCCCCTTTAAATCCCATTGTATGGAACTAAGTTCCGTATGATAGACTTCTATCGTAGAACAAAACATCTGGAGGGTGCACACTGATTTAGCCTGCATTTTTCCAGTTTCACTTACATTGTAATGTTTGTATTGTTAACATTTGGTTTTCTAAGTATAATATATAAAGTACAATATATTATCATTATCATTTTAATAAAGCAATTCTGCAAAATGTATTACATGACAACCAGCATACACTGTGGCACCAAATATGAACATATTCCACAACACAGGAATAATACATAAAATACTTGTGTGCAGTCAGCTGTGTACACTGCTTTGTGCTTTATAGATGGGCGTGGGGTGTGTAATGGGATGCATTTAATTTCTTGGAATTTATTGACTGGATTGGAGTCAAAACACCATACATCATAAGCAAGACAGCAAACATAAATTGTGAAGTACAATGAGACCTAGGAACCAAATAGAACACATTAAAATAGATGAAAACCAGACACTTATGATAAAGACACCCAATTATAAAAATTCAATTCCACTCCTTTCTGATTTGTTTTATTTGTGCTAGATGTTGAAATTAAGTATCAATATGCCACTAATTTTCACCTGGGAACATTGATATTTATATTACAGTTAGAGGTATATTTTTCCAGGCTGTTCCTTATTGACCGTCGTAAATTCGCAAATAAAATGTCATATTTTATTTACTAGTAGGACTTAAGATACACTGGGCGATGATTGGGGCTATATGTTAGCCACCCTTTGGCAATTGGCAAAGAGGTGGTCAGTCAATTGTGCAGCACAAAACCAAACTGATTATCTCCCCCCTAATTGTTTTGTCAGTGTCCTTACAAATCGGTCCATGTCCCACATTATACAATCTACAGGCTGGCCAGTTGATTGGTTGTATAGCATGAGTACAGCATAGTGTGTGGTCGGCTTTACCAATATATGCTGATCTCCGGTTACAAATCAATACACCTAAAGCTTTAGACCACAGAAAGAGAGAAAATTGGATGGCAGCTACTGCACATCAGTTGATCATATTTCATATGTTGCAAGTTACCACTTCTGTGCAAGGTCTAAACCAAATTGTTGTTTGCCGCAACTGTGTATGCATTGAAATTATGAAATAATGGGACATTAGAACCCAAATAAGGTTCTAGGGTGATGGGTTGCATCCTGCATGGGGTCTATATAAATGGAGGACATGATGAAGGGTGCTGGCATTCTCTGGATGGACTTGCTATAGGGCAGATGTACCCACTGATGACATAGTTGGGATCCTGAAGACTTTAGGTTTGATCTTATAGAATCTTTTATAACCAAAGCTAATCATACATTTATTGATTACATAAATTCAAGGTTGCTAGATATCACTGTTATTTATATATACTCCTTGTTTAGGTTGCGTTTTTTTCTTTAAGTAGTTTGTGTTTATCAGAGGTTATTGCACACTGATTGAAGTGACATACAGAGACATAACTGAATACTGTCAGGCCCTGGGAAACACAAAAAACAGTGGAGGTATAAGAACAGATACCAGCCTAGAATAGGCAAAGTGCAGATGTGAGGGTGGGTGTGTTGTGTGTGATATATGTGTGTTGAGGGACAGCTTAACAGATCATTGGTCAGGGCCGGAGATTGTCATACTCCGAAGTTAGGATAAACTGGCCTGACGGTATTTGATTAATGTGTTCTTTCTGGTTCGAGCAGTGCATTAATGAATGTTATTATCTTATGCTTCATTATCTTATCTGATGTTTAGGGTATTTGACTTACATTGTCAGACTTGAGCAGGGACTCGTTCTGGGCATTGAGCCAAGAGGGGGAGTTGTGGGCTATCGCAATACAGACTGTCATTTGTGTAGTGCTTGTTAGATTTTGATGCTGTTTTATTAAATAAACATCTATAATTCTATTTTGTGTCTGAGTCAATGTTTAATACCCCCATGTGCTGTTGATTGCATATATATTTTTCCTTTGAATTCAATAGGGTTTGGCGTAACCCTATATTTTCTTTATAAATATATAGACTATATTGAAATATTTCTAAATATTTTTATTTGTGTCTTATTCAGCACCATAAAAAGGTGGTTTTTAGTTGTTTGCTATGGAGATTCTTGATAGCACAGGTAGGTTTCAAATAGAACAAGACAGCAGCTGTTGCCGGAAACGAGGAGAAT
Organism: Limnodynastes dumerilii; assembly: GCA_011038615.1. Lineage (NCBI taxonomy): Eukaryota > Metazoa > Chordata > Amphibia > Anura > Limnodynastidae > Limnodynastes > Limnodynastes dumerilii. The sequence goes on from WWET01011017.1 coordinate 14,582, forward strand.
ACTTTTTAAAAATCATCCCTGTAGATGTATGTCTGTTGCATTAATGCAGGATGTGATGTCGTGTGGAGGCAGGTCACTTCCTGTAAGTTTGTTGCTTAGTCAGTCATGTGTTAGGTGCTCATGTTTGAATCCACTCCAGAAGTGTTGTCTTTCTTGTTGCACACACACTTCTACAATCTCCATCCAAAATGATCATGATGCACATAGATTACACATACACCATCAGAGTGGATTTGCAGCATTCTCTACCAGCCTTCCTTGTCATATAGACCCTTTAATCAATGGGCTTTCAAATCCATGCCACAATACACAAAAGATGTCTTTTTAGGTGGGATGATTTTTCTGTAATATAGATATTTATGACTCCAAGGTAAAAAGAACAGAGCACCTTATAGGTTCTAGGTAATATAAACAACCAATTTGGCCCCAAAGCATAGTATATAACACTTAGGCCTCGCTTTACTAAGGGGGGATTTAAATCAATGGATTAAATCCCCATACATTGCTGTAGTTGTCCAGAGATTATTTAAATTTTTCTCCTGAATTGACTATTTACTATTGCTGAGCAATTTTCAAACTACGGCGATGTGTGTTGTTAAACCCCGATGATTTAAATGATGGCAGCGATTTCTATCTTTTACATATTATGCTATGGATTTCCAAAATCAACGGAGTTCACTGAAATATTGTGAGAGTTCATCTCCCAGCCTTTATAAAACATAGGTGGCTTCCTGATTGGCATTAGTTGTGTTTGTTGGAGTGTGGCTACTTTGGTGACTGATCAACTGTGATATTATTGAGTTTTGCCTTGTTTCTGCTTGTATTTACTGCTAAATTATCTTCTTGTAAGTACCAGCATTAAATATTTGGTTATGTTTATTTTATTGCATGTTTGTATATTTTGTTGTAATTTTATTTTGACTAATGTTTGTTAGCACAAATACTCCTTTTTATTACAGTTGAATTAGCCATTTCTGTGGCCCTAACTATAGCCACAGCACCCATGAAATATGTTGCATGCAGCAGATTTATGAAAGCACACATATTTGAAACGCAATCCAAAATCTTCAGCTGTTAGTCCTTCTGACATAAAATATTTATAGGCACCAGGATAACTTGCAGGCTAATTGCCAGCGATTTGACCAAACTCTCCACTCACACCCACCTCTATTATCTCTGGCGATCTTGGGCCCAATCTCCAGCGATTTTGCAACTTGCCCCATAGTAAAACTGAGATTTGTATGTTCCCAATGTTAAAAATTGCCAGAGAGAGTTATTCTCCCGCGATTTTAAAAACCCACCATCTCCGGCGAAATCAAAATTGACTGAAAAAACAAGCAAACACTGGTGATTTCAACAAAATCGACTTTAGTAAATCCAGCCTTAGGATGATTCTAGAATTATGTTAATGCAGGGTGGCATTTGATTGGTTATGTTTAGTGGGGTGATATTTGGTCAGGTGACCTAGGTTATAAATTGTTACTGTTAGCTGTATTTTCCCTCTCTTCTGAAAAATCATTACCCTCCCTCCCTCCAACAATTATAGGATGTATTTTTCTAACTTGTGCAATTTCCTTTATGGGAATATGGGGGAGAAATATCTGTTTAGCAGAGGCGCACCCTTCTAGTGAACACCAGGTTTGCCTGACCTGTGTTGGGGTCCTGGTCTGCCTCCTCACACAAGTTGAGGTATGCAAGTGAAGAGGTGGAGCCGGGGGATTTGGGTCGGGGAGGCTTGGGTGGTGCCTTGTTGGTGACGAGTTGTCACTTTAAGTATCCTGAAGTGACACCCACCTGCTATTTGCCACCTGTCTCAACCCTACATTTTATAGTCTAATTCAAAAAATTTAAAATTTTTAAAATCCAATAAAGTTGTCCAAGTCTTTATTTGTATGAATGTTGGATGCTGTGAGGTGGGGTCATCAATTGTTGATCATTTATAAATTGTTACTTTATTTGCTCATTCCCATAAATTGGGCTCATGCAAAATGAGTAGGAGGCATACTTTTGCCATTTACATTGTACTAGTGGGCTAGAGGTCTTTCATGGAGGGGAGTTGATGTTGCTGTACTATAAAAAAGTTTAATTGTAAATATCATTATAATAATAGTATGTTTGAAAATGTTTTTTATTATGTTTGAATGTTTACTCATGCATCCAAA
>WWET01011020.1:0-11505 GCA_011038615.1 Limnodynastes dumerilii
AAATCGCATTTTCTAACCGGGGACTGACTCCCGCCTACTATGCATATAGTGACATTCGTGTAGTTTTTTATTTATTTCTTTGCAAAGCCTTTAGTATTAAAATAAGCTTGCAGAGAATATTATTCCTATAGCTATGGTGAATAGCAGACAGAAAGAAAACATGGATCTTTGAAAGTTTTAAAGGATTTCTACATTAAACTCTGTCCATTATTTTGTGGTCTTTATGGAATTACAGATGCCAGCAGGTTCTGGAAATAGGGGATGATGGTGCTTGTTGTTCTCCAAGTGCTACTATAACCTAACAGCCGTTGTGTCTACCAGAATTTGCTGGTTCCTGTAATTCAACAAAGATAAAATATATAATTTATTTATTTATTGACACTTTTACCCCATAAACCTGTTGCTAATGACTTGGCACTAGAACTAGTTGTACCTACGAGGTTGTATAAGAACTGTGCACCAGGTCACACTAAGACCCTGGATTTCACTGAAACACCTTGTGGAGGAGACATACTTGGCTGCAGACAACTAGCAGGTCGCTAACCCTGATGATAGCTCTCAGGGTAAGGTTTTTTAGAACACTAACCGCCAATACTGGCTGATGCCATGGACAAACGATCAGGCGTTGCCGTAGTTACGCCAGGCAACATCTGCCCGGCGCATGCGTAGATCGGCTTTTCAGCCGTAGCTCAGGATCAGCCCCAAAGAGACTAGGACCAATCAGAAGTCAGTCTGGAAACCAGTCCACAAATATTGATAGGTTAGTTGAGACTTGTATGCACCCAGACAACATACAGGGGCTGATTCAGATACAAGAATAATTGCACCAAATGGTGCAAGTATGGAGCTAAAAAAAAAATGTTGCAACGTTATGGCTGCAAACTAATCACATTTTTATGCATGTAAATAATTGCTGATTTTGCTTAATGCAGAAAAGATTTATTTTTAAACTGTAATTTAGAAATGAGCTACAAAAATATCTACCTTTACCTCATTCTTTTTTCACATTTTAATATTGCCCCTTTCCCTTCCTGCATTTTATCATTGTTTTGCCCAGGTGCAGATTTGCTCTTTTTTGCTGTTACTTCCAACTCTACTCAGCCTCACATATTTCAGTTCTTACAAGATGGGGGAACTTCACACAGATTTTTGTGTACTTAAATTTACTATGAGATATAAACATGGTGCCAACCTCCCCACACACACACTTACTATAACCTCACATTACCCCCTCTCCCCCTCATACTTGAATCCCCAAAAAGCTTTTATAAGTCACTTACCTGTTCTGTCTTCTTCCTCACCCTCCGTCCTCTGCGGCGCCTGTTCTTCTGTATGACGCTGACGTCAGCGTCACGCAGCGTCGGCGGTAAACAAACACAGCGCCCGGACAGTTGCGTCCAGGCTCTGTGTATGTGTTGCTATGGCAGACAAATAAAAATGTAGACAGGTTAGAATGTAGACAGATCAGAATGTAGACATGTCTGAATGTAGACAAATCAAAATATAGATTGTTTAGAATGTAGGGAGATTCGAATGTCGACAGGTTAGGATGTAGACAGACCAGAATGTAGACAAATAAAATTGTAGACAGTTTAGAATGCAGACAGATCCGAATGTTGACAGGTTAGAATGTAGACATATCAGAATGTAGACAGGTCTGAATGTAGAAAGGATAGGATGTAGATAGATCAGAATTTAGACAGATCAGAATGTAGACAGGTTAGAATGTACACATATCAGAATGTGCATAGACCAGAATGTCGACAACATTTCTTCTTTCTTTCTTTTTTACCTGTGTGCGGCTGTGTTTATAATACAAATAGGGCCATTTATGGATAGAATATGACCTGCGTCTTACACTTACACAGATCAGAATGTTGACAGATCAAAATGACGACAGATCAGAATGTTGTCAGGTCAATCTATTTACAAATCAGAATGTAGACAGGTCAAAATGTCAACATGCAGAGTCACATCATGCCAAATGGTGTACAGTCACCTCCGGATTGGTTCCGGTGTTTCTGTCTTTCTGGGTGTATGGTTTTCCTTCCTTTATGACCCTGAATGATATCGGCTGTTCAATTTACTTAGTATGTGGTATAGGCGTGATGGTGCCAAGTCTGTATAAACCTATGTAACTGTCAGTATGCTGCTCACACCTCCTTGTTGTACTATTGTTTCTTGTCACTTATAAGTAGCCTTCCTGAACTGTGCATGTACCTTATTTACCACTATTACAATTGGACAATACAATCTAATAGTTTGTTCTGTTTAAAATATTTATGGCCTTTGTAAAAGTTATATTTCTTTTTTTTCTTTTGTAATCCCTTTTTTAAAAGATCCATAAAGGTTTTGATTGGTTGTGATGACTTTTGGTTTTTCTCTCCAATCCTGACATTCCCGTCTCTGTGTTTTTTGTTCCTCTTTATAGAAGATAGAAGCCTCTGATCTGATGTGGAGAAACAAATAGATCCTGGTATCGTCAGTCCGGCACCTGTGCGGACTGATTCTCCATGGGGCACATATATACTGGACTGACTGGCAGACACGCAAAATACAGGGCAGATCAAGACACTGGAGCAAATATCATTGTGGTCAGAGGCAGTCTGCTTGGTCTCATGGACATTCAGGCTTTGGACCGGACTCATTCTCTTGGTCAGTATTTTGGGGATTTTTGCCTGTAGGGTCACAGCTTAGAGGTAATCCAGAGTTTTTGTATGCACAAAAGTAATATGGAATCTTTGTACGTTCCATCCAGAGTTGCGTCTCTACGCTTAAGTACGCAATTCTGAATAGAACATAGTGAATTGGGCACTGAAGGCTGCTAGATGCCTGAATTTCTTCTTATTAATGAGATCAAAATGTCGACAGGTTAGAATGTCGGCAGGTCTGAATGTAGACAAATCAAAATGTAGACAGGTCAAAATGCAGACAGATCAGAATGTAGACAAATCAGAATGTAGACAGATCCGAACATCGACGGGTTAGAATGTAGACAGATCAGAATGTAGACAGGTTAGGATGTAGACAGATTAGACAGATCAGAATGTAGACAGGTCTGAAAGTAGACAGATTAGAATGTAGACAGGTCTGAATGTAGATAGGTTAGGATGTATACAGATCAGAATGTAGACAAATCAGAATTTAGACAGATCCGAATATCGATAGGTTATAATATAGACAGGTCAGAATGTAGACAGGTCTGAATTTAGACAGGTTAGGATGTAAACAGATTAGAATTTAGACACATCAGAACGTAGACAGGTTAGAATGTAGACAGATCCGAATGTAGACAGGTCTGAATATGAACAGGTCTGAATGTAGACAGGTTAGGATGTAGACAGATTAGAATTTAGACAGATCAGAAAGTAGGCAGGTTAGGATGTAGACAGATCAGAATGTAGACATGTTAGAATGTAGACAGATCCAAATGTCAACACGTTAGAATGTAGACAGAACATAATGTAGACAGGTCTGAATGTACACAGGTTAGGATGTAGAGAGATCAGAATGTAGACAGGTTAGGATGTAGACTCATCAGAAATTAGAAAGATTAGAATGTAGACAGAACCGAATATCGATAGGTCAGAATGTAGACAGGTCAGAATGTAGACAGGTCTGAATTTAGACAGGTTAGGATGTAGATAGATTAGAATTTAGACAGATCAGAACGTAGACAGGACACTGGAGCAAATATCATTGTGGTCAGATACAATCTGCTTGGTCTAATGGACATTCAGGCTGTGGACCGGACTCATTCTCTTGGTCAGTATTTTGGGCATTTTGGGGATTTTTGCCTGTAGGGTCACAGCTTAGAGGTAATCCAGAGTTTTTGTATGAACAAAAGTAATAATAATCTTTGTACGTTCCATCCAGAGTTGCGTATCTACGCTTAAGTACGCAATTCTGGATAGAACATAGTGAATTGGGCACTGAAGGCTGCTAGATGCCTGAATTTCTTCTTTTTAATGAAATCAAAATGTCGACAGGTTAGAATGTCGGCAGGTCTGAATGTAGACAAATCAAAATGTAGACAGGTCAAAATGCAGAAAGATCAGAATGTAGACAAATCAGAATGTAGACAGATCCGAACGTAGACGGGTTAGAATGTAGACAGATCAGAATGTAGACAGGTTAGGATGTAGACAGATTAAAATTAAGACAGCTCAGAAAGTAGACAGGTTAGAATGTAGACAGATCAAAATGTAGACAAATCAAAAAGTAGACCGATTAGAATGTAGACAGGTCTGAATGTAGATAGGTTAGGATGTATACAGATCAGAATGTAGACAAATAAGAATTTAGACAGATCCGAATATCGATAGGTTAGAATATAGACAGGTCAGAATGTAGACAGGTCTGAATTTAGACTGGTTAGAATATAGAAAGGTTAAAATGTAGACAGATCCGAATGTCAACAGGTTAAAACGTAGACAGGTCTGAATGTAAACAGGTCTGAATATAGACAGGTCTGAATGTAGACAGGTTAGGATGTAGACTCATCAGAAATTAGAAAGATTAGAATGTAGACAGATCCGAATATCGATAGGTTAGAATGTAGACAGGTCAGAATGTAGACAGGTCTAAATTTACACAGGTTAAGATGTAGACAGATTAGAACTTAGACAGATCAGAACGTAGACAGGTTAGGATGTAGACAGATCAGAATATAGACATGTTAGAATGTAGACAGATCCAAATGTCAACAGGTTAGAATGTAGACAGAACATAATGTAGACAGGTCTGAATGTAGACAGGTTAGGATGTAGACAGATCAGAATGTAGACAGGTTATAATGTAGACAGATCAGAATGTATACAGGTTAGAATGTAGACAGATCAGAATGTAGATAGATCCATACATCGACAGGTTAGAATGTAGACAGGTCAGAATGTAGACAGGTTAGAATGTACACAGATCCGAATGTCAACAGGTTAGAATGTAGACAGAACAGAATGTAGACAGGTCTAAATATAGACAGGTTAGGATGTAGACAGATCAGCATTTAGACAGATCAAAATGTAGACAGGTTAGAATGTAGACAGATCAGAATGTAGACTAATCAAAGTTTAGACAGGTTATAGTGTAGACAGATCAGAATGTACACAGAGTAGAATCTGCAGAGAGCAGAATGTGGACAAAATTTCTTCTTTCTTTATTTTTTACTTGTGTGCGGCTGTGTTTATAACACAAATAGTGTCATTTATGGATAGAATATGACCTGCGTCTTATACTTACGCAGATTAGAATGTCAACAGATCAAAATGTCGACAGGTCAATATGATTACAGAAAAGAATGTAGACAGGTCAAAATGTAGACAGATCTGAATGTCGACAGGTTAGAATGTAGACAAATCAGAATGTACACAGGTCTGAATGTACACAGGTCTGAATGTAGACAGGTTAGGATGTAGACTGATCAGAATTTAGACAGATCAGAATGTAGATAGATCCATACATCGACAGGTTAGAATGTAGACAGGTGAGAATGTAGACAGGTCTGAATTTAGACAGGTTAGGATGTAGACAGATTAGAATTCAGACAGATCAGAATGTAGACATGTTAGAATGTAGACAAATCAAAAAGTAGACAGTTTATAATGTAGACAGGTCTGAATGTAGAGAGATACGAATATCGATAGGTTAGAATATAGACAGGTCAGAATGTAGACAGGTCTGAATTTAGACAGATTAGGATGTAGACCGATTCAAATTTAGACACATCAGAATGTAGACAGGTTAGAATGTAGACAGATCAGAATGTAGATAGGTCTGAATGTAGACAGGTCTGAATATAGACAGGTCTGAATGTAGACAGGTTAGGATGTAGACTCTTTAGAATTTGGACAGATTAGAATGTATACAGATCCAAATATCGATAGGTTAGAATATAGACAGGTCAGAATGTAGGCAGGTCTGAATTTAGACAGGTTAGGATGTAGACAGATTAGAATTTAGACTGATCAGAACATAGACAGGTTAGAATGTAGACAGATTAGAATGTAGATAGGTTAAAATGTAGACAGATCTAAATGTTGACAAGTTAGAATATAGACAAATCAGAATATAGACAGGTCTGAATGTAGACAGATCCGAATATCGATAGGTTAGAATATAGACAGGTCTGAATTCAGACAGATTAGGATGTAGACATATTAAAATTTAGACACATCAGAACGTAGACAGGTTAGAATGTAGACAGAACAGAAAGTAGACAGGTTAAAATGTTGACAGGTTATATTGTAGACAAATCAGAATGTAGAGAGGTCTGAATGTAGACAGGTTAGGATGTAGACAGGTTAGAATTTAGACAGATTAGAATGTAGACAGATCCAAATATTGATAGGTTAGAATATAGACAGGTCAGAATGTAGACAGGTCTGAATTTAGACAGGTTAAAATATAGACAGATCTGAATGTTGACAAGTTAGAATATAGACAAATCAGAATGTAGACAGGTCTGAATGTAGATAGGTCTGAATGTAGACAGGTTAGGATGTAGACTCATCAGAAATTAGATAGATTAGAATGTAGACAGATCCGAATATCGATAGGTCAGAATGTAGACAGATCAGAATCTGCAGAGAGCAGAATGTCGACAAAATTTCTTCTTTCTTTATTTTTTACTTGTGTGCAGCTGTGTTTATAACACAAATAGGGCCATTTATGGATAGAATATGACCTGCGTCTAACACTTACGCAGATTAGAATGTAGATAGACAAAACAGATCAGAATGTAGACAGATCAGAATGTAGACAAATCAAAATGTAGACAGATCAGAATGTAGACAAATAAAAATGTAGATAGATCCGAATGTCAACAGGTTAGAATCTAGACAGATCAAAATGTATACAGGTCTAAATGTAGACAGATCAGACAGGTCTGAATGTAAACAGGTTAAAATGTAGACAGATCAGATTGTAGACAAATCAAAATGTAGACAGATCAGAATGTAGACAAATAAAAATGTAGATAGATCCGAATGTCAACAGGTTAGAATCTAGACAGATCAAAATGTATACAGGTCTAAATGTAGACAGATCAGACAGGTCTGAATGTAAACAGGTTAAAATGTAGACAGATCAGATTGTAGACAAATCAAAATGTAGACAGATCAGAATATAGACAGGTTAGAATGTAGACAAGTTAAAATGTGGACAGTTCAGAATGAATACATATCAGAAAGTCAACAGGTTAGAATGTAGACAGATAAGAATGTAGACAGATTGGAATGTAGACAGATCAGAATGTAGACAAATCAATATGTAGACAGATCAGAATATAGACAGATCAAAATATATACAGATCAGAATGTAGACAGTTCTGAATGTAGACAGGTTAGGATATAGACAGATTAGGATGTAGACAGATTAGAATTTAGACAGATCAGAATGTCAACAAGTTAGAATGTAGACAGAACAGAATGTAGACAGGTCTAAGTGTAGACAGGTCTGAATGTAGACAGGTTAGGATGTAGACTCATCAGAATTTAGACAGATTAGAATGTAGACAGATCCGAATATCGATAGTTTGGAATATAGACAGGTCAGAATGTAGACAGGTCTGAATTTAGACAGGTTAGGATGTAGATAGATTAGAATTTAGACAGTTTAGAATGTAGACAAATCAGAATGTAGACAGGATAAAATGTAGACAGATCTGAATGTAGACAGATCTGAATGTAGACAGATCTGAATGTAGACTGATCAGAATGTAGACAGTTCTGAATGTAGACAGGTTAGGATATAGACAGATTAGGATGTAGACAGATTAGAATTTAGACAGATCAGAATGTCAACAAGTTAGAATGTAGACAGAACAGAATGTAGACAGGTCTAAGTGTAGACAGGTCTGAATGTAGACAGGTTAGGATGTAGACTCATCAGAATTTAGACAGATTAGAATGTAGACAGATCCGAATATCGATAGTTTGGAATATAGACAGGTCAGAATGTAGACAGGTCTGAATTTAGACAGGTTAGGATGTAGACAGATTCGAATTTAGACAGTTTAGAATGTAGACAGGTTAGAATGTAGACAAATCAGAATGTAGACATATCAGCATTTAGACAGATCAGAATGTAGACATATCAGCAATTAGACAGATCAGAATGTAGACAGATTAGAATGTAGATATATCAGAATGCACACAGATTAGAATCTGCAGAGAGCAGAATGTCGTTAAAATGTCTTATTTCTTTATTTTTCACTTGTGTGCAGCTGTGTTTATAACACAAATAGGGCCATTTATGGATAGAATATGACCTGTGTCTAACACTTACGCAGATTAGAATGTCGACAGATCAAAATGTCGACAGGTCAATATGTTTACAGACAAGAATGTAGACAGGTCAAAATGTAGACAGATCTGAATGTCAACAGGTTAGAATGTAGACAAATCAGAATGTAGACAGGTCTGAATGTAGACAGGTTAGGATGTAGACTGATCAGATTGTAGACATTTCTGAATGTAGACAGGTTAGGATATAGACAGATTAGGATGTAGACAGATTAGAATTTAGACAGATCCGAATGTCAACAAGTTAGAATGTAGACAGAACAGAATGTAGAGAGGTCTAAATGTAGACAGGTTAGGATGTAGATAGATCAGCATTTAGACAGATCAGAATGTAGTGAGGTTAGAATGTAGACAGATCAGAATGTAGACTAATCAAAGTATAGACAGGTTATAGTGTAGAAAGATCAGAATGTACACAGATCAGAATCTGCAGAGAGCAGAATGTCGACAAAATTTCTTCTTTCTCTATTTTTTACTTGTGTGCAGCTGTGTTTATAACACAAATAGGGCCATTTATGGATAGAATATGACCTGCTTCTAACACTTACGCAGATTAAAATGTCGACAGATCAAAATGTCGACAGGTCAATATGTTTACAGACAAGAATGTAGACAGGTCAAAATGTAGACAGATCTGAATGTCGACAGGTTAGAATGTAGACTGGTCTGATTGTATACAGGTCTGAATGTATACAGGTCTCAATGTAGACAGGTCTGAATGTAGACAGGTTAGAATGTAGACAGATCCGAATATCGATAGGTTAGAATATAGACAGGTCAGAATGTAGACAGGTTAGGATGTAGATAGATTAGAATTTAGACAGTTTAGAATGTAGACAAATCAGAATGTAGACAGATTAAAATGTAGACAGATCTGAATGTTGACATATTAGAATATAGACAAATCAGAATGTAGACAGGTCTGAATGTAGACAGGTTAGGATGTAGACAGATCAGCATTTAGACAGATCAGAATGTAGACAGATTAGAATGTAGACAGATCAGAATGTAGACTAATCAAAGTATAGAGAGGTTATAGTGTAGACAGATCAGAATGTACACAGATCAGAATCTGCAGAGAGCAGAATGTCGACAAAATTTATTCTTTCTTTATTTTTCACTTGTGTGCAGCTGTGTTTATAACACAAATAGGGCCATTTATGGATAGAATATGACCTGCGTCTTACACTTACGCAGATTAGAATGTCGACAGATCAAATTGTCGACAGGTCAATATGTTTACAGACAAGAATGTAGACAGGTCAAAATGTAGACAGATCTTAATGTCAACAGGTTAGAATGTAGACAAATCAGAATGTAGACAGGTCTGAATGTAGACAGGTCTGAATGTAGACAGGTTAGGATGTAGACTGATCAGAATGTAGACAGTTCTGAATGTAGACAGGTTAGGATATAGACAGATTAGGATGTAGACAGATTAGAATTTAGACAGATCCGAATGTCAACAAGTTAGAATGTAGACAGAACAGAATGTAGACAGGTCTGAATGTAGACAGATCTGAATGTAGACAGGTTAGGATGTAGACTCATCAGAATGTAGATAGATCCATACATCGACAGGTTAGAATGTAGACAGGTCTGAATTTAGACAGGTTAAAATGTAGACAGATCCGAATGTCGACAGGTTAGAATGTAGACAAATCAGAATGTAGACAGGTCTGAATGTAGACAGGGTAGGATGTAGACTCATCAGAATTTAGACAGATTAGAATGTAGACAGATCCGAATATCGATAGGTTAGAATATAGACAGGTCAGAATGTAGACAGGTCTGAATGTAGACAGGTTAGGATGTAGACAGATTAGAATTTAGACAGATCAGAACGTAGGCAGGTTAGAATGTAGACAGGTTAAAATGTAGACAGATCTGAATGTTGACATCTTAGAATATAGACAGGTTAGGATGCAGACTGATCAGAATTTAGACAGATCAGAATGTAGACAGATAAGATTGTAGACAAATCAAAATATAGACATGTTAGAATGTAGACAGATCAGAATTTAGACAAATCAGAATGTAGATAGATCCATACATCGACAGGTTAGAATGTAGACAGGTGAGAATGTAGACAGTTCTGAATTTAGACAGGTTAGGATGTAGACAGATTAAAATTTAGATAGATCAAAACATAGACAGGTTAGAATGTAGACAGATCCGAAATAAACAGGTTAGAATGTAGACAAATCAGAATGTAGACAAATCAGAATGTAGACAGGTCTGAATTTAGACAGGTTAGGAAGTAGATAGATCAGAATGTAGACAGGTTATAATGTATACAGATCAGAATGTAGACAGGTTAGAATGTAGACAGATCAGAATGCAGACAAATCAGAATGTAGACAGATCCATACATCGACAGGTTAGAATGTAGACAGATCAGAATGTGGACAGGTCTGAATGTAGACAGGTTAAGATGTAGACAGGTTAGAATGTAGACAGATCCGAAGGTCAACAGGTTAGAATGTAGACAGAGCAGAATGTAGACAGGTCTGAATGTAGATAGGTTAGAATGTAGACAGATCAGAATGTAGACTAATCAAAGTATAGACAGGTTAGAATGTAGACAGATCAGAATGTAGACAGGTTAAAATGTAGACAGATCCGAATGTCGACAGGTTAGAATGTAGACAAATCAGAATGTAGACAGGTCTGAATGTAGACAGGGTAGGATGTAGACTCATCAGAATTTAGACAGATTAGAATGTAGACAGATCCGAATATCGATAGGTTAGAATATAGACAGGTCAGAATGTAGACAGGTCTGAATGTAGACAGGTTAGGATGTAGACAGGTTAGAATGAAATCAGAATGTAGACAGGTCTGAATGTAGACAGGGTAGGATGTAGACTCATCAGAATTTAGACAGATTAGAATGTAGACAGATCCGAATATCGATAGGTTAGAATATAGTATAGACAGAATGTAGACAGATCAGAATGTAGACAGGTTAAAATGTAGACAGATCCGAATGTCGACAGGTTAGAATGTAGACAAATCAGAATGTAGACAGGTCTGAATGTAGACAGGGTAGGATGTAGACTCATCAGATCAGAGACAGATTAGAATGTAGACAGATCCGAATATCGATAGGTTAGAATATAGACAGGTCAGAATGTAGACAGGTCTGAATTTAGACAGGTTAGGATGTAGACAGATTAGAATGTAGACAGATCAGAATGTAGAC
>WWET01011021.1:0-16727 GCA_011038615.1 Limnodynastes dumerilii
TACAGATCATATATAAAATATAACTTTTAATATAAATACACACATAAAAAAGGCAAAATATGTGCCTGGATAAACGCTCATCCCTCGCTCCCTGCACCGCAGCACTGAGATGGACGCCACCGTAAAACAATGTAAGGTGCTCTCATCACTCTGATGAGAGCGCCTAACAGCGGTGTCAATACACTTCTGCTCTGCCTGTGTGACAGAGTGCAGCCGCGCCTCCCCCTCACTGATGATTGCTGGAGTGACCTAAGGTCACATCAGCGTCATTCAAAGCAGAGCCTGCCGCAAAGGAGAGGCAGCAGTTGCAAGAAGAGAAGACTTCAAAGGTAAGTAATTGTATAAGGCTTAATATGGGAATACTGGGTGCTGGAGAGACATGATAGGGATACTAAGAGGTGGAGAGACATGATGGGGGATACTGGGTGCTAAATACACATAAGGGGGATACTGGGAGGTGGAGAGACATGATGGGGGATACTGGGTGCCGGTTGCATTCCCCGAATAGAATGAGGAATTTCTGAAATAGAGGCATCCGAAAGTTCCTTTTCGGATGTCCCTCTTTCGAATACCCCTCCATTTTATAATTTTTTTCAGAATGCCAAATGCCGATCGGCATACTCACCCATTCCTTTTCGGAAACACCACCGCTACCGCAGGACCAGCACCACAAGAAAGGTGAGTAGCCTCTCCAGGGTTAGGGTCAGGCTGTGGGAGAAGGTGGGTTAGGGTAATGAAAGGGGCGGGTTAGGATTAGAATTAGGGTAGGGGTTGGGGTAGTTTTCAGGCTTAACTTTCGGAGCACCGTGTTCGGTGCTCCGTGGATCGATTGCTATGCCTCATCGCGGAAACGGCCTTATCGAAATAGGGCAGTTCTCTCCAGGGACCCACACCCCTGGCTGCTGGAGAGACATGATGGAGGATGCTGGGTGCTGGAGACACATGATGGGGGATACTGGGTGCTGGATACACATGATGGGGATCCTGGGAGGTGGAGAGACATGATGGGGAATACTGGGTGCTGGAGAGACGTGATGGGGATACTGGGAGGTGGAGAGACAGGATGTGATATACTGGGTGCTGGATACACATGATGGGAGATACTGGATGCTGGAGAGACATTATGGGGGATACTGGGTGCTGGAGACACATGATGGGGATACTGGGTGCTGGAGACACATAATTGGGATACTGGGGAGCCGGAGACACATGCTTGGGGATACTGGGTGGTGGATACACATGATGGGGAATACTGGGAGGTGGAGAGACATGATGGGGTGTATTAGGTGCTGGAGAGACATGATGGGGATACTGGGTGCTGAATACACATAATGGGGATGCTGTGCTGGATACACATAATGGGGATACTTGGTGCTGGAGAGACATGATGGGGGATACTGGGTACTGGATACACATGATGGGGATACTGGGAGGTGGAGAGACATGATGGGGGATATTAGATGTTGGAGAGACATGATGGAGCCATATGACTGATGAACATTTAAAATACTGCCTTCATATGTGCCTAACTAACTTGGAACCATCGTTTAGCAAGTTAACACAAGACATGCAGCCTCATGCATCATATTCACATTGCCAATAACTTTATGTGCAAAACACCCTTTTATTAGGCTAACATTAATGTTTAGTTTGTTTTATGTGTTCATAGCCCCATAAAAAGTATTGCATTATGATTATTTTCGACTATTGAGATAGATTTTTTACATTTAGAGTAGATCCCTAAGTCCGAAAGTCTGGCAACCCTGTTGTATGGTAATAGTGCTCAGTCCTCTGAATGATCAAGTCACACAGCAGTGACCCAAGGGGAGAGATTCCTTCCTTGACTTCTTTAGAAGACTTTTTAAAGCGTTATGATAAGCACATAAAGGCTCATAGGTCGGCGGTACTACTGGAAGTACATTACATAGATATATGAATGCAGTAAGTTTACACAAATTTTTTTTTATTTCACTAGTCTCTGTATAACCTAAATTGTTGCTGTTTTAAGACTTGCCTGTGAAAAATGTATATTATACAGCAAGCCTGATCGTTGTTTTACACTAATTGAATGAATGCCAAATATAAAACACTTAAAGCGGTTAAAGTGGCTTGTTCAGTTTGTTGATGAATTGTGTGCATGTCAATTGTAAAATGTTTAAAGCAGGACAGTTTTTGTTTTCTTTTTATAGAAGATGTGTATAAACAAGCACGTTACTATCCCTTTCTTTCCCCTTCCTTAGTTTCCTTTATATGAATTAAATATCACCACTGATTACCCCATACTCCAGCTTCCCATTCCTATTCATAACCCCTTAATCTCCATTCACATAAATTATAATTTTAATTTAAGCAATTTTCCACCACTTTAAGACATACACCTCCAAATGGGATTCTTATACCCCATAATAATTTTTTTTTTGTACCCATTGTTAACCATATGGCTACATTTTCCCCATTATAGTCTCTCAAACACCCTGTTTCTCTGCAAGCACCCCATGGCCCTGATTTTCTTCCATGTTAGTCAAGGCGCTATTTCAAATAGGGTTTTTAAAGCATGTACCTTTTATACTGAGTTTCATTTTTCTGCATATTGTATGATACAAATAATATTTTTTCCCTTGTTCCAAATGCATGCTTTTCAGCTGACACAGAGGATGTCTGTATTGTGGAAAGGCTCTTCTCCAGCAGTCTTGTGGTTATTGTTAGTCTCAAAGCACCACGAAAACTTAAAGTTTGTCGTTTTAAAAAGGGAACTACAGCTACTCTAATACAATTCTAGCTGTGAAACTAAACCGGCAGGTTAGTAAGCTGTACAAGTTTTCTATGGATGATTTTTTCTATATTTTTCTATTGTTAAGACAGTTTTGTGTTTCCATATTTACTCTGTTATTATTTTACATAAGGGAAAATACAGATATTTTATTGGGATTAAGCATGATCTTGTTTTATATTAATTCCATATTTATGATTATATTTTAATTGTGTCCATCTTTGAGAAGTTGAAATGAAAACCAGGGTCAACAATTGCCTATCATGCCCATTATAGGGTAACTTTCTTCCATGTACAATATGTAATATGTGGTCCAATACATACAATGGTATGATGTAAGTATATTTCTCATTTTTGCATCCTTTCATTTATTTATCTATCTATATTAATGGACGTGTTCCTTAAGCCATACAGACATGGTGGTTGGCTGCAGTTTCAGCACTATGATGGAGTGAGATTTCTATCAAAAACTACTGTGAGTACAAGGGCTGTGTCCCGGGGGTGAGGGGGACCTTGAAGAGGTTGTCCCTTCTGCCCACACAGAGGTAGTAGATACATCACCTGCCAAATTTCAGTATGAGGCCCAGACATGCAAAGATCCAACCTTTAATACACACATGCCTTAGATGCAACAAAAATATGGGAAACTACTTGCATAAAAATAATCCTATATGCTTCTCAGTCCTTGTTTATAAATAGCAATTTATTTAACAATGTCTGTAAAGGTGAAGCTTTTTATGTAGCTAAAATATGTTTTTACATTTAGAAACATGGATACCATGCACATTACACAGACCACACTCTGTCCTGACGTTCTACCCGTAACACGTGTTCTGACATTATATAACATCATATATTTACAGTTACCGATGCCCTGCACGTTACACTAATGACACTCTGGGCCCGATTCAATTGTTAAAAAATCCTTCGCCGGCGTATTTTTAACGCTTTTTAAATTTTTTTTACCAGCGTTATTTTTTTTTTCTTATTCAATTCTTTTCTAGCGTTAAAATACGCCGTTTTTTTAACGATAAAAATCCGCACCTATGAGAGGTGCGGATTTTTAACACTGCCCTATGTTGTGCCCCAACAGGGCATGCTGATGCTTGTAGAACTACAAGCATCAGCATGCCCATGGATGGCAGGGCATTAGGCACCATGCCCTGCCATCCAGGGACCGCTGAGCAGCTGCTAGAGGAAAAAAAAAAATCTCTCTCTTAACGCTGCAAAACACTTCCTGCTAGCAGGAAGTGCCAGCGCTACTGAGGCTATTACCCAGTGCCTGAAGTATCGTGACAACGTGATTTCAGGCACTGGGTAATAGTCTCTCACTAGCGCCGGTCACCTCCTGCTAGCAGGAGGTGATTTGCGGCGTTAACAGAGAGATTTTTTTTTTCTCTGGTTATTTTTTTACCGCTGGCTGCTGTTTTAGCGCAGCGGTAAAAAAATAATTGAATGGGCGAATTTTTATCGCTCAATTGCTGGCGAATTGAATCGGGCCCTCTGACCGGATATTATGCCAGTCTCGTTTATGTATGGACACTTATACCTAGGACATTACAAAGAACAGTTCTCCTCAACCTTTTCTCACCCTTGGCACACCTAAGACCTCACCAAAATTCTGGAGCACAGACTGTCCTGACACTATACAAGCAACATATACGTACAGTCACTGATATCTAGCACATTATAGATAAATCTCTCTGCCTTGACACTATACCAGCCTCATATATGTACAGACACTGACATCGAAAGCATAATACAGACTTGGGCTACTTGTTTTTCCTACATTTTCCTTACTATCTTTGATTTGGAGTGCCTTATACATACACACATGTTCACATATGTTTAACCTCTTCTTCCACCCTTTTTGTTCTTCATGCATCTATATATCTAGATGCTCAACATATGTATGTATTGCTTGATCCTGTCCTTACACTTACCTGCAAGTGCCCATATATATCAGCTAAAATGCCCCGGTGCACAAATTGCAAATGTGAAATCCAGTGAAACAGGACATATACTTGTCAGATGCTTGGTTGCATAGGGAGAGGAATTAGTAGCAGAAAGAGAGAAGTAGTGATGCCCCTTTATAAATCATTGGTACGCCCTCACCTAGAATACTGCGTTCAGTTCTGGAGGCCATATCTCCAGAAAGACATAAATACATTAGAGACTGTGCAAAGAAGAGCAACTAAAATGGTCCATGGCCTTTGTAACAAATCATACCAAGAAAGGCTAGAGGAACTAAACATGTATAGCTTGGAGCAGAGAAGGGAGAGGGGGGACATGATAGCAGCTTTCAAATACATCAAGGGTTGTGACCAGCTAGAGGAGGGTACCATTTTTCAAAAGAAAAGGTGTAATAGAACATGAGGGCATGGATACAAACTGGAGGGTGGTAGATTCAAAGGAAATGTGTGGAAAAATTACTTCACTGAAAGGGTGATAGATAAATGGAATATTCTCCCATCTGAGGTGGTTGAGGCCAATACAGTAGAACAATTTAAACATGCTTGGGATAAATATAAGGGTATCCTAAATTGTAACCCCAATTGAGGGTAAATAGGGTCTAGGGTCAGTATAGTTTTCAATAAACAAATGGGCAGACTAGATGGGCCATGTGGCTCTTATCTGCCGTCACTTTCTATGTTTCTATGTTTAGGGAGCCGATATGCAAAATGGGACAAATACTTAGGAAAACAGTCTACAATATAGTTCAACAGTTGCATGAGCAAGAACTGTAAAATATAAAAAGCAGAGGGTTGCAGAGGTGCACCTCGGCTTGCCCTTACCACTGACGCGCATTTTGTCGAGTCTGGCTTACTCAAGGAAGCAGCGTACCGGACTGAGGTGGCGGGAGAGGCTGGGTTGTCCATCATACTTTCAACATGCCCCTTGTTGTCAGGGACGCTATTAATGATCCAGCCCTGATAGCGGATCATAATTTAAAATACCCATCCTCAAAGTGGACACTGTTTAAATGAATAATAACTACCAGATTATATGCATATCAGCAAGATAGGTGAAGAGAGAAAATTAGATGACGTAAAACGAAATATGAATGTCATATGTAATATGTCCCAAAATTATATTAAATACAAGATGACCCCGAGAGGCCTACGACCTAAAATTTTCCCTCCATACAATCTAATCAATTACATTTTATGACAGGAGTGGGGAACCACCCTTGCAGCTTGTGCAAATTGACTTCTGGGTATTCTGATAAAACATGATGAACACTTATTAGTACAACTACCAAAAGAGATCACCACTAGGAAACACCCTGAAGGAATTAGAAAATTTGCCACACTTACAACTTTCTATGAGAAACTTATTAAAGAAATTGATGACTTTGAGAAATGTATTCAAGAAAAGAAGAAGAACAAATAGGTCATTGTCTTATAGCCTCTTGACAAATTTATTAAAGAAGCCATATGACGGTTATCAGATCAAAATGTTATAAATGTTTACTTTTTGACCCTACATCTTAATTCTTGAACTCTTACTGTAACTTATTTATTAAAAAAGCAAAAGACTGGTATCACTGATTTTGAATTTTTAACTGTGACTAATCCGTAAATAGCCACTTTGTACTTAATACCTAAAGTACACAAGAATTCCCTAGATCCATTAGGCAGACCAACAGTGTCTTGATATAATTGCCTCAAAGAGCAGGCTAGCATTTTTGCAGACAAACATTTGAGGCATTTGGTGACCACTCTCCAATCTTTCATATGTTAAACTACCGTTATTCTTAAAAAACTGTACAATCTGTTTGTTCCTCTCAACGCTTTACTTGCAACCCTGGATGTGGAATCTCTCTATATGAGCATTGATCACGACAGGGGTATCATGGGTACCAAATACTTTTTTGGATCAAAACACTGTTCAATCTAGAAATGATTTTCTGATTGATCTTTTGAAATTTGTTCATACCAGGAACAATTTTCTTTTTGGTCAACATTATTATTTACAGCTTTGGGGAACAGCAATGGGGACCATTTATGCCAACCTTTATCTAGGCTGGTGGGAGCGGAAGGTGGTTTTCGCTGAAGTACACAATGTGTTTCTGGATAATATCCTAACATGGACCAGATTAATAGACAATATATTTATGATCTGGACAGGCACTCCTGAGGATTTAACAACTTTTATAGAAATCATTAATAGTAGTGACCTCAATCTGAAACTTTCACTCAAATACATTAATACTACAATCAAATTTTTGGACTTACAAATGAATCTGAATACGGATGGCTCGATTAGCACAGACATTTACAGGAAGGAAACAGCGACCTGTAGTCTCTTATTTGGTCAGAGCCAACATCCTAAAGCCACAATAAACGGTGTCCCCACAAGCGAATATTTACACCTCTGCAGAAATTGTTCCTCCATGAAGTGCTTTGAAAGAAAAGCAAAACAATTAAGATTGCAAGCACATGGATAAAGTCAGCATTCTCTGATCAGAGCTTATAATAAAGCCAAACACCAAAAGTGAACACACAGTATGGAAGTTGCTCAATCAATATATAGGTAAATGCAAACAGGTGCATGAAAGGCAGAGATAATCTGCAAGCAACAGAAACAGAGGAAAGGAAATGCCCTAGCAACACTGCCACTGACCATTAACAAACTATACCATTCTATCTGTAAAACAAAACGCAGAAACGTCCGTTACACATATTTGCACAAATAGAATTCCAATGTTGTGTCATATATATATGTGTGTGTTTTTAAATTGAGAGCCAAACTTACCTAGGAGGCAACCCTTAAAACCTCCAAAATAGCTGCTGTGGAACAACACCCCCTCTCAACTGCTGCTCCCAGACAAGCTCACAAACAATATACCCACAAAATGGAAATTGTTCAATCTATTTATAGGTAAATGCAAACTGGTGCATGAAAGACAGGGGTAATCTACTAGCAACAGTCAAGGCCTTTCTGCATATGGTGGTCCTAACTCTAAAAATGAGAGTCCCAATGGTGGGTCATATATATATGTTTTTAAATGAAGAGCCAAACTTACTAAGCGAACCCATTCTTTTTCCTCAACCCAAGTCAAATAAAAATTCTAATGAGATTAGACTGAATGGTACCATCTGTCAGGTGACTGACCAGATACTATGCATTTTATGTAGGCTTACTGAAGTCTTATGCTCAGATCCAATTTTGGCTAAAGCTATAGGCACTCATAAAAAACATGGGTTGGCAAAGAGTGCCAAATTGAGATCATTTGGTGAGAAGTCACTTAACATCTACACGTATTCTCAACAAACATATTAAACGATACCACAAACGTAGAAAATGCAGTGCCTGCCCTATCATTTCCAAAACTAAAACGTTTCTGGATAGATATGGCCATGTCCATGTGATTGAAGATTTTATCAATTGCAACTCTATTGGAATTGTGTACATGCCCGTGTAATTTATTATACGTTGACAAGACTAAACGAAAACCGAAAAATTTACTTGAACATTTGCTTGCAATCAAAAATACACAGAAAGGGAAGCAGTAGAGAGTGAAGAATAGATGAGAAGAGTTTTTAGCCTCATACGCCAAATTTATTTTTTTTCTTTTTAAAAAGGAAAATATTAAATGGAGCGATTAAAGTAAGAGTACCATGGCTTTCATACCTTGAGAAAGGAAGGAATAATGTTATGTAGGAGATAAGTCAGATATTCCATAGAGGAAATATATCATTGCCTGGTAATAATATCAGCCACAGATGGGGCTGCCTGTTAGAGCAGATATGAATTAGGAGTTTTCTTAAAGGTTTAGCTAGATAAGTAGAAGGCATACATAAGAGAAGCACCAGGAAGTCTGCCTCTAAATTGGACTCCAGAACATTGGAGGCTAGATGGCGGATTTCAGACCAGAATTGCTTTATTAAGGGGCATTCTCATCATATATGGAGGTAGGAACCCCTCAAACCACACTGTCTCCAACATAAGTCAGAGGACTGAGGGAACACAAGCTTAATTTTAGAAGGAGACAGGTACAACCTGGTGTAAACCTTAAAAGTGTTCTCGCGAATAGCCGTGTAGATTGAAACATTTGCTATGTTGTGACTGATCAATAACCGTCCTTTTTTGCCAATCTCGATCTCCAGGTCACGTTCCCAGGCTAATTCGAATGGAGGGACGATAGGATATACGATATTGGAATAAAGCATAGTTATAGCTCCTCTATTTTTGGGATTATACAAACAGCTATGCTCAAATGAAGTGGGTTTAGGAACCTTGGGTGCTTTATTTTGCGAATTTAGAAAATGCTTAATTTGTAACAACGTGAATGAAAGTGTAGGCTAAAATCCAAATTTCTTACAGAAATCAGCAACAGAGTTCGGGTCAAAGTCCCCCAATATGTGTGTGAAGCGACTAATACTAGCCAAATTCCAGGTCCGAGTATAATCTGGATCTATCGGCAGACTTTGACACCGTTGATCACCCTCTCCTCCACACCCTTCGCTCCCTCTGCCTCTCTGGCACTGTCCACTCCTGGTTCTCCTCCTATCTCTCGGACCGCTCCTTCTGTTGTAAGCCCTAGCTCCTCCTCCCCTACCACTCCACTTCCCATTGGCGTGCCCCAGGGCTTGCTCCCTTGGTCCCCTTCTGTTCTCACTCTACACCTCCTCTCTGGGTGACCTCATCCGCTCCTTTGGCTTTAACTACCGCCTGTATGCCGACGACACTCAAATCTATCTCTCCTCTCTTGACCTCTTCCCCAAACTTCTGTCTAAAGTGCCATATTGCCTCTCTGCCATCCTCATGGATGATGGAGCGTTTTTTCAAGCTTAACATGAACAAAACTGAAATTGTAGTCTTTCCTCCTTCACAAACTCCCTGTACCCCAACTATCTCCATTACTATTGGCGACTCCACCATCTCCTCCTCCACCCAAGCCCACTGCCTGGGCGTCATCCTGGACTCCTCTCTCTCCTTCTTCCCCCCACATCCACGCCCTCTCACTGTTCTGCCGCTTTTAACAGCAGACACCACTAAAACGCTCATTCACTCTCTTGTTATCTCCCGTCTGTACTACTACAGCATTCTCCTCTCTGGCCTCCCCCTGGTCCGTCTTGCACCCCTACAATCTATACTAAATGCTGCAGCCAGACTCATCTTCCTCTCCCAACGCACTGCATCCACCTCCCCTCTCTTCCGCAGTATCACACCGTACAAGAAACAGATGTGATACAACAGATCAGAAGTTTGGACATCCTAACTTGTGACAGGAAGAGATATAAAAGACAACATTTTTTTACATACTTTACACATACTTCATTCATCACCTTACATGGAAAAATTACCATTGTAAGACAGGGATTTACCTGTGACACCAGACACATCATAAATATCCTATCCCACACAGAATAGTCCCCAGAACTTTGAACATATACCAGCGCCTGCCCTCCCCTTTGTGATTTGACATACTTTGTATGCCATTCCCTGTTGCACACCTCCCCTCTCTGTCAATCTCTACACTGGCTTCCTGTCCCTTTCAGAATTCTCTTCAAGTTCCTCACCACAACTTACAAGGCTCTCTTCTTCCACCACTCTCTTCTCCCTTATCTCCATCCACACTCTCTCCCGTCCCCTCCGCTCTGCTGGTAACCGTCGCCTCAACTCCAACCTGATAACTACCTCCCACATCCAAGACTTCTCCCGGGCCGCCCCTCTCCATTGTAACAACTTACCACATCCTATCAGGCAATCCAGCACCCTCCAATCCTTCAAACGCTCCCTCAAAACCCACTTCTTCAGGCTAGCCTACCCTTCCTCCACCTAAACTTACCTGCCCTCCCCATCTTCATCACTGTGTCTCCTGTTTTTTTGCCCTCTCTTACTTAGCATGTTAGCTCTTATGTGCAAGGTCCTCCTCCCTCCTGTCATCACCCCTCTACCTTGTCCTCATCACTTCCACCTTTTTCTCTCTACTGCCTGTCTCTGTCCTTATTCACCTCCCTCTACACACATTTCCAGCATCTGTTTTCCTTACATATTGTTCTGCTTTTATTTATTGTGCGGATTAGCGGTCGTACGGACCGCTGATCCTCATGATTGACTTAAGGCAGGCTTATGGCAGCGTAAACTTGTAACCTCCTGACGGATTGAATCTTGTAGTCTACACTCAGCCTCTAGTAAATAATTTTTTTATGGAAGTACACGGACATGAGCAACGCTTTCTGTTATTTTGGATTTCAGTTGGTGCAGATCTGGAAAATGAGAGATGGTGTCAAGCTCACCAGCATCCATGAAATCAGAATACGTAGGAGAGAAGCCCAGCAATAGAGTCTACAGTTGAACTTTTGTGCAGGAAGTGACGGAGGTCAGACTTATTTTGCAACTGATGCTTATCTTTTCTCCTATCGGGTAATGTAATGATAGGTATTATGACAAAAGCTATAGGGGCTTGTGAAAATGGGAGGTCACATTTCCCAGCAGAATGTTATGGGGAGATTAGGGTTACAGAGACTCGTGGATATTTGTAGTATAGGAAGAGGTTTGTTATTGCTAAATTGGAATTGTTGTTAATAAGGAGCTATTTAGCGGAGATTGATGGAGAAAATATCAAATGAGGACAGCTGTATGGTCAGGTCTGAGGTGGGTATTGGTACAGACCTCGTATGTCATTGAATTCCTACCAAAAGAAAAGCTAATGTAAAAATTGAAGGGGTCTATCTATTTTCTGATTGGCTCATTGCATTGTCCTGTACCAATATGGCTGCCACAATCTCTAATTGGCTTGCGGCTGTGCCATGTGACCGGCCAGCAGTGAATCAAGGCTGATTCGTTGCTGACCGGACTTCCCTTTAGCCCGGCACCTGACAGAATCCTCTCCCATGTCCCACGCTGGGTCCTCCTCCGGTGCTGCTCTCTCCAGGGCCCTTGCTGACACCTGTGCTGCAGAAGTTCCACTTGCAAGGCGCCTTTGCGAATCTCTACTCTGGGTCTGAACAGCAGCAATACACTGTAGTCCATCGAGACCTGGAGTGGCATGGAAGCCCGGCGCTGGTCACCACATGGCAGGCAGTGTGCACCAGGGAGCTCAGTACAGCTACTCCACAGCCCTAACTTCTTCGTCAAACTCTGCTTGGGGATGTTAGCTGCCGTCTGGAAGAAGGTAGGTAGCTTAGTTTAGGGTAATTTAAGCTTTTTAAAGTGTCTTTCGCCTAAATCAGTACGCAGTTCAGGGCATCCACATCTTGACTAGCTGACGGTCAGGCCACACCCCATTTGTAACATTATGCTACTACCAGTCACTTAGCAGGAGCACACCCTTAAATTAACTGAGTCTATCAAATAATTTCTTCTCAGGAATATAGGTCCTTTGACAGATTATGGAATTGATGTGAGGGATTAGTACACTGAAGCTTTAATATTGTGCTAAGTTTGTAGTTCACTCCCATCTTCACTGCAGACTTTAAGACCCCTACACATACAGAAAGCGCTTGGTGGTCTGGATCCGGTTCTACATGAGTATGGTGGGTGGGTGGTATTTGACTAAAATCTGGCCAGAGTGAGTATGATTTTCTTATGCTATTAAAATTTACAATCATTTTGTCGTACCATCTTGTCAGATAAGCACACTTTGTATTTTTGTT
This sequence comes from Limnodynastes dumerilii, assembly GCA_011038615.1. Classification (NCBI taxonomy): domain Eukaryota; kingdom Metazoa; phylum Chordata; class Amphibia; order Anura; family Limnodynastidae; genus Limnodynastes; species Limnodynastes dumerilii. Next base: position 12,379 of record WWET01011021.1, read on the forward strand.
CATTCCTTTTTTATCTTGCTGTTTGCATTTCTTTCTTTGTATGTATGTGTATAAGATAAAACCCAATAAAAAGTTCTTGGGATAAAAACAACCCAACTTAACCCAGCTTTGGGGCAGCACAGTGACTCAGTGAATAGCACTTGTGTCTCACAGCGCTGAGGTTATGAGTTAAATTCCCAGGCTAAGCCTTATCGATGTTGAGTTTGTATGTTCTCCCTGTGTCTGTGTTGGTTTCCTCCCACACTCCAAAAAGACATGTTGGTAGGTCAAATGGCGGCTGAATAAATTAACCTTAATGTCAGTGCGTATGTATGTCTTATGGGCAAAATGGCGCATAAAAAAAAAAGCTGCGAGGGGCTTGTCCTGTGCTGGAGACCAGACGTGCGGCGCAGGATCTCCGGCTTTCGGCATTGATTTCTGCTGGTTTCTGCCGTGGTTGCCCGGTCACTGGCTGCTCTGGACTCTGCTGGTACCTGCGTCTCTCCGTTGGCCCGAGCGATTGTCACCCCGCGGCCCGGAAACGGCTCTGGAGCGGTCCCTGCGCCTGAGGCCTAGCTGTAAGGCGGCCTTGGCGCCATCTGGCAATCCTCTTCCCCCCTCCCCAGGGGAAGCGTCCTGGCTACTGCGCCCTGCGGCGGCTCTTCTCCCGCTACTCGCGGCATCTGGAGGCCCACTGGTAAGGTCCCAAGAGACTGTTGGCCCGACTCTGAGGGGTGCAGGGGGGACTCTGGCTGCGGTGCCTGCCCTGGAAGGGGACCGTGAGAGCTGGGACCTGTGACCACCTTCTGCAGCACAGGCAAGTGAGGCTTGGAATTCCTGGGCCTTGCAGGCTAAGACCACTATAGGGACACCGTCTCTACACCATCAGGTCTGAGCAGGGTATACCCCCTACTCTGTAGCCCTCTACCCTGGGACAGCCTCACTTGTGTTACTCCCTGCTGTCTACCCCTACGGGGAAGCTTATCACCTGTAGCCTGTGACCACCTACCTGTGAAACAGCGGGTTACCTGCAGAGGCACTTCAGAGGGGCCTGAGGAGTGGAGACCCTGTTGTACAGACCCTGGCCACCAGTGCTGCGTGAGTTGGCTGTCCTCTGTCTATCCACCGCTGTTAGAGGGAGGAGGCGGAAGACTCCCTACACATTCCTCTACAGCCACCATCTTGAACCACCATCTAGGGGATCATCACCACCTTGCCTGTGTCCTGTCCCCTTTCACCCCCTGACCCTGCAACTTTATTGCGCTCTCAGAAGCAGCCTAAACAGCTGCTTTGCCGCTTTTGTACTACTTCTCCTGCGCTACTTGTGTCCTTTCTCCTTGGCCCATCTGCATCTCATCATTTGAATTCCTGCAATAATACCTTCCAGGAAAGCCAAACCCAGCCTTCTTCAACCACCTGTTAAGTTTCCTGTCCACTCACCTCCAACTCAAGCTAAACCTAAAGATCCGCCTCCAGCGCCGGTGACATTGCCTCATTTGGACCAAGGCCCATCCCAATTGAGCCCGGTCGCTGACCTTGGGATCAACCCTGACTCTGAGGCCCCGCTAACTGTTAAGGCCATGCATCAGATGCTCGCAGCTCTTCGAACTGACATCACCAGTGACCTTAAATCTACTCTTCAGGACCTGAGATCTGACATTGCTGAGATTAGAGATCGTACGGACCATCTAGAAAATAAGATGGGCGAGCTGGTGCAGTCACATAATGGCTTGATAGACACCCACGACTCACTACAGAAGGAAGTAGAGGCGCTTAAAAGTAAAATCACTGATCTGGAAGACAGGGCACGCCGTAACAACATAAAAAAAAAGCTGCGTTATAAGTCCACAAAAACCTGGGAAATTCCTGGGTCTGATCCTTTCACATCTTCACTGAATTTCCTGGGTCTGCCCTGCCAAGCAACTGTCAGTCATGCTAGAAAGGAGCTGTTATTGGCTGTAAAAAAATATGTAATTTATAGGGGACCTAACTTTTTGCACACAATGATGATGTCAGTACTCATTGGCGATTTTAGCTGCATTTCTTTCCACGATGGCAGACGAGTCACTTGTGTTTAGCACAGAGCTCATGCTTTTGTGGATGATTTTGCTGTTTCAGACAGCAAATGATAGCCTGGTGCAGCTGCTTACACTGTGCCACATGGTACATTGTAATGGTGAGGAGAAGGGCACAATTCATGGTGGAGATGGTGAATACTCAACACTAGTATTTACGCAAGAGGAGAGCCTACAACTCCACTCAGATGGATATAAAGAGAGGTTACCTCGGGCGCTTCTAATTAAAAGGTGATTTTAATTTTAATAAACCGAAATAAATTTAAATAAATTCTCTCAGTATGTAAAAATGACCAGAAATACACCCTGATTGATGCTGGTCACAAACAATTAAACAACAATTGACAGATAATAAACAAGTCCAAAATCTATAGTGGTGAGCTCTCCAACAAAATGTACATTAATAGCGGTAGATAATTAAACCTGATGAGTATTCAGGTAAAGTTCTCCAGAAGTTCACACAAATGCAGTCCTCCCTCTATGGGGTAAGCATATAAAAGACAAGTAGATCTGAATGTAAATAATAATGGTAAAATAGCCAGTACCTTAATCCTGTGTGAGCACTATGTGGGAAGATCTGATACCGTTTGCTTATGTGGCTATCCAGGAGGGTTTTCACCTTGGTGGCCCGTTATATGGATAAATTAGATGGCTTTGATCCACCGATGCTTCTTTCCTGGTCGGCGACTTCCACGTGCGGCTGTGTGCCGTCTTCGTTGCCCGGGACGCTAGTTGCGCATTCACTCCCTGGCTCTTCTGGCTCAGTCAGCAGGGCAGCTGGCGTGTCTTGTCTCCGGGTCCCATTGCTACGGATGCTTCCTTTGTTTGGCTCCTTATCTCCGCTGCTCCTGTGCACTTAGGAGCAAGCGGTGCAGCATATAGGCAAATGCAGCGGTGTGGGTTTGGATGAGAGCTCTCTGTACCAAAACCTACGCGTTTCACCCAGTTGCTGGGCTTCGTCAGGGATGAATACCGCTGCGTCTCAATAAAGGAGTGGGAACGGCCGGACATTGAGGTGCATCTCACTCTTGAGGAGGCGGTAGAATGATGATTGGCAGGAGGGTATCAATTAATTGGGTGTGGTACCGCGCATAGAAAATCTGAATTTCGAAATTTCTATTGCGAATGCGAATTTTTGCCGAAATGCGAAAAATGCATACACCTACATGTTTCTATTTATACTAGTCTGAAGTCATAACCATTCTAATTCGAAAGTCTGTATTTCGAATACAGAGAAAACTAGAATAAGCTTAAATTGCGAAAATCTGTTTGCCAAACGTTCGCATAACGAAGCAGCCGCAATGCGATTTTCTGCGAAATTTTCACAAACGACAGACGCAATGCGTTAACTTTTGATTGTTGACAGGGATTGACTATACTTCCATATGAAGGGAGGGAGTGCTTTCAGTTTTAATTAGAGCTTTTTGCTTTCAGCTTTAATTTAATTTAATTTTATTTCAATTAATTTAATTTAATTTTCTTTAATGTAATTTCACCTTTAATTTGAGTGTATTTACTTCCAAGTCAGGTGACCAGTGTAGTAATTACAATGATTTCTATATGTGCCTCCCACTTTTTAAGTGACCAATAGTAATGGTACAATTGACTCTAAAGCTATTTCATGGACATGTGTGGTCCATTCCCTTGTTATTTCATCATCTATTAAGCAGGTAAAAGGTCTGGTCAATTAAGCAGGTAAAAGGTCTGGAGTTGATTCTTCATTTGCATTTTGGAAACTAAAATTCAAACCCAAAACTTAGCACCTCATTAAGTTAAGCATGGAGGTGGTAGTGTCATGGCATGGTCATGTATGGCTGGCAATGGAACTGGTTCCCTTCTATTTATTTATGATGTGATAGCAGCAGCAGGATGAATTCTGAAGTGTTTTGGGTAATATTATCTGTTTATATTCAGTGAAATGATTCTGAATTAATTGGACGGTGCTTCACAGTGCAGATGGACAATGACCCGAAGCATACTGCAAAAGCAACCAAAGATTTTTAAGGCTAAAAAGTGGAATGTTAGGCAATGGCCAAGTAAATCAACTGCCCTGAATCCAATTGAGCATGCATTTCACTTGATGAAGACAAAACTGAAGGGATAATGCCCCAAGAAGAACCATGAACTGAAGACATTTGCAGTAGAGGCCTGGCAGAGCATCACCAGGGATGAAACCCAGCGTCTGGTTGTTACACGCCGTATGATTTTAACTAGCAGGGTGTAATCAGGTCAGATTCTATGTGTCCACTTTTCCCCAGCTGCTAGGCAGGCCCGGCGACAGGGGGGGACTAGGGG
>WWET01011022.1:0-12517 GCA_011038615.1 Limnodynastes dumerilii
ATCTATACATTCCCAAGTATATATAAAATTAAATACATATATTGTAAAATTATTAATAAACTTGCCCAATTAACATACAAATTAAGTAAAAATTCATATGACTACCCCTAAAAAACCTAATCAGAACAATAAGAATAATAAAAAGAAAAATAATAAAGGATATCCCCCCAAAAATGGGCAAAATCAAATGGGGAAAAACCAATCCAATAACCGGCCACATTATAATCTTAGATGAAATACATATAAGGATAGAACACCATCAAGATTCAGAATGGACCCTCTAGAGGGGAGTAGTCACTACTATGAAGAAGGACACAATCAGAGACAAGGAGAAAGATATGAGGACAATAGGCAGATACAGAGGGGAAGAAGCCCTGAAAGATATCAGGGTGGACACGAAACTCACTATTATGATAGACAAAGAGATTATCAGCGGGATTTTCACAGGAGCCAATCCAGGACAAGGAGGAGATAGTTATGGGGCATTTGAGAAAATGCAAAACCTCTAGAAATATAAATCAAAACAAAAAGAAAAGAGGTAAGAGAGGAGGAAACAAATACAAAAAAGCCCTATACAAAATGAATATGAGGAGAACACATAGGAAAAGGATCAAGTTAAAAAAGAAAGCCACACTAACAAAAAAATTAGATAGTGTAAAGATTTATAATTTGAGTAGCCATGTCTTGTCTAAAACTGAAGAGATGGTCCTCAAAAAAGGTTTGAAGTATGCCCCTACCAATTATGTTAACAATTTTGATTTGTTTGTGGATTTTAAAAAATTTATAAGAAAATTGACGCTTAAACGTCATTTTAACAAATTTAAAACAAGTGATGAAATGGAAGAAAATAGGGATACACCTACATAAAGAGTGAAATCTACCTTTTATCCCATACAGAGTAAGGGATGCTTTCTGGAATCCTTTGAAAAAATTATAGATAAGGAAATCAGAAAAATAGAGAGAAAATCAAAAGGGTTTAAAAACAATTTAACTATAAAGGAAAAAAGAGCCCTCAAACAAATCCAAGGTAACAAAGAAATTATAGTGAAGCCGGCGGATAAAGGTGGCGGTATCGTCATAATGAATACATCGGATTATAAAAACGAAATATTTAGGCAACTAAATGATGATTCAACTTATAAAAAATTAAAAAGTGACCCCACTCCGCTGATTATGCAAAAATATAATACCCTTATAGAGAAATATCATAATAAGGGCAGTATAGGTGAAAGAGAGAAGAAATTTCTTAATATCACGATTCCATCTATTCCAGTCTTGTATATATTGCCTAAAGTGCATAAAAGCATAGAAAACCCGCCTGGCAGGCCCATAGTGGCCGGAATAGATTCGGTCACATCCAGATTGTCGGAAATGGTTGACAGTTTTTTGCAACCATTAGTCTCCAAAACTAAATCTTATACAAAAGACACTCTAGATGTGATTAAGAAAATTGATATGTTAAAATGGCAGTCTGACCTAGTGCTAGTAACCGCAGATGTGGCAGCCTTATATACCTGCATACGCCATACAGACGGTATAAAAGCAGTAGAGTCTTTTTTAGAAGATACGGAGAAAAAGGAGTTCATTTTGGAGAGTATTCTTTTTATACTTCAAAATAATTACTTCCACTTTGAGGACACTTATTACTTGCAGTTGACAGGGACGGCGATGGGGGCGAAATTCGCCCCCAGTTTCGCCAACCTGTTTATGGCGGCGTGGGAAAATGAAAATATATGGAGCGAACATAAGTGGTCCTCTAACCTCCGCCTATGGATTAGATACATCGATGATGTGTTGTTCATATGGCGGGGTACCCAAGAAGACCTAACAGATTTCTGTGCCCATCTCAATAATAACTCCAAGAATATTAAATTCACATTTAATATTAGCACTAGTAGTGTGGATTTTTTGGACTTGTCCATATATGTTGAGGGTGAAGCTTTTAAAACAAAGAATTTTGTTAAACCTACAGATAGCAATTCATTTATAAATGTTGAAAGCTGTCATCACCAACAGTGGCTAAAAAACATACCTAAAAGCCAAATGCAAAGAATCAGGAGGAATTGCACAGATAAAGAACAGTTTATAGATCAAGCCAACAAAATGAAGCTTCTCTTTGTGGAAAAAGGATATAAAGAAGAGATTGTAAATTCCACTATAAGGGAGGTAGCTGAAATGGAAAGGTCGGTCTTATTACAGGGTAAACAGGAAGAAAAATCAGGAAATGAAGAGTTTAAAATTGCCATGGTCACCAAATTCAATGTTCAATATAAAAAAATAGAAAGAATGATTAAGAATAATTGGGATATCCTCCTAGGTGATCCTCTCCTACAAGGGATCCTCCCCCAAAGACCAAAATTTATATATACAAGAGCCAATAATCTGAGTAACACACTTGTAAAGAGTGCTTTTGTGAAGCAGGTTCCTCATGCCACATCTATACGAAACAAGGGTTTCTATAGATGTGGCACTTGTTTGGTATGTAGATCTCATTCCCAACAAGCTACTAAAGTGACTACTTTCAAATCAACGGTTACAGGGAAGGAATACAATATTAAACATTTTATTACCTGTAATACGATGAATGTCATATACCTCTTGGAGTGCTCTTGCCACAAGCAATACGTGGGAAAAACGAGCAGAGCGCTTAAAACGAGATGGGCAGAACATTGTAGAAATGTAAGAAAAGCTTTAGAAGTTCATTCTCTCTCTGCCCACTTCAAAGAGGTGCATTCTTGCAGTCTATCATCCATGACCTCTATGGTAGGGATCGACAAAATATCTAGTAATTGGAGGAAGCCTGATATAAGCACAGCTCTGTCAAAGGCAGAAATGAAATGGGTGTATAATTTAAATACTTTACACCCAGAAGGCCTCAATAGTGATTTTGAGGTGAAATGCTTTTTATAACTTTGTCCTCCCTTTTTTTCTTATATCCACTTGAGAGGTCTTGGTGTTCTTATTTGTATGGACCTGTGTTTTATATATAATATATTTTCATTTAGTTTTATATGTATATTTGCTGGTTTTGTTATTTGCCGGCTATTTTTAGTCATATATATTTTGAATTTTTGGGCAAGTTTATTAATAATTTTACATTATATGTTATTATATTCTTATGTATTTAGTTTAATTTTATATATACTTGGGAATGTATAGATATAGTATATTCCCCTGCATGCTAGTAATATGGGCAGTTCTACATTTATATTTGTGTTTTATTTGCCCTTTTGTACTTTTATGTTTATTTTAAATATGTTCTCCAGTACTGCTTGATTAGGATTTTAGGAAGAGCCAGTCTTGGAATTCAATCATACAATATAGGAGAAAATATGCCATTAGAATTATTTTATCATGTGACTTTCTAATTGGCTATTTCCCCTATAAAGCTAGGACCAGCACATTCTTTGTTTAGACCTTGAGAAAGACGCATGTAAGCGTTGAAACGCATTGGTTGAATGTGATTGGCCGCACTGTATATTCCCTTGTCAGTAATATTACTGCTAGTATTACTGGGACTCAGAGAAAAATATTTGGAGAGTTGGAGATACATGTGGAGCTTGTTATATTGTGACAATTTGTTCACACATGCCTTTTTGACATTTTATTTATTTGAAATGTCCACATGAGAATGTGAGTATGTCTTTTATTTGTTTTAACTTGCATCTTCATTAAAAGACTTATTGCACCAGGTCCGTGCGCTGCTCTCTTTTCTTCATTTGTTAGCCGTATCCTGGCAACTGTAAGATTGACACAGCGCGCTCAGGACAGGAGCAGAGTCTGGAGACAGTTTGACTAACTAGAAACCACGAGGACGCCGACTTGCTGCTTCATTGCGGTCAGGTCCTGGAAACTAGAGACGGATTCTATCTCTTTCTACAAACTGTGAGTGATCCTCTCTGTGGAGATATACGGAGAGAGTTTTTGGAACTTGTACATACGGATATCACTCCAACATACTATGTCCCAAAAGGAAGTTATCCTTGGAGACTGTTTGATCCTCATATGATACAGATAGACATCCATGTTGTTTTTGCAGTATCGCTGTATAGTTACAGCGTTCTCTTTATTTTACAGTGTTTGTGTTTTTTCTTTTTTGGAGATTATTTCTGAATCATTACTATTTGCATAATACTGTATTTTTTGAAGGTATTGGGTAGTCATTTATCTGCCAGGGAGACCATCCATCCCTTTTTACCCTCATATTTTTTATTTCTTCTATTAGCCCTACACACGCTTGTCTAATCCGGGTTTACTCTCTTGGTGACACAGGAGTTAAAACATTCCCACTTTTCTACTATATAGAGGACAGACATTCAGTTGTCATTCCCTTGTCCTTTTACGGATATTTTCTGAGCGTGGTAGTTATAAGCGCTTTATAGGGACTGTTCTGTCTTTTAAGTGGACGTATGAAACTGTTCTATATAGCACATTACAAAATCAAATCTACTTTTTTAATAACAGGTTTTTATATAGCGCCATCAGATTGTGTAGGATTTTACAATCTTTATAACAAGACTGGGTGGGAACAGACAGACCGGATAGGTTTTAGTAAAAAGTTTTCTGTAGTTTGTCTACAAGCCAAATGCATGTAAAAATGATGGGAAATGAATGAGGGAGGCGGAATATGGGGGGAACATCAGCCGCACAGCCCACCCGAGCCAGCAGCTGACTGAATGAGAGAGACTTCTAATCCAGGAAGGAGCCTCCTCCGGACAGTATGCTGCTGTGTAACGGGTGTCATCGGTATCTTGAGTTAGTAGTTGGCATTTGGGGGTAGGGGTGGTGACTGAAGGAGAACTTGGAGGAGGACATTTTGAGAAGAGCAATACTGCTCCCGACCACTGCACATGCACAGTAGCGTAACAACAGTGTTTCCAGGTTGCAATAAGACAATTAGCTGTTTATGCAACCAAATAGTATAATTTTACTTTTACTAGTATATATAGTCATTGGACACAGGAAACCACACTAGTCCAATGAAATCCAATTCACTTGGTGTGAGGTATATAAGAGACAAAACCAAACACTAAAACTCCAGGATAACCAGAGTTACAAACACCACACTTATAGTGCCATATTTTCATATAAGTATACCATGTGTCCAAGTGTTTCATAAAAGTATAGCATTTTTATTAGTACAAAACATTAAAAAGATCTGGAAAGACTAAAAATATTACACATATAATTCTGTATGGTTTATACTGCAACATTGTATATTGCCTGGCACTCACTCTCATCTAGGAGGTTTTTAACACATTTTGTATACACAATTCTCTGACAGAAAGTCAATGGCGGAATGCTGTTTATTATTGTCAACCTTAATATTAGGGCATTCTGACAGTTTATATATTCTGACAGTATACAAAATATATGGAGGATGTAAATCTGAAATTATATGTGTAATATTTTCATCTTTCTAGATCTTTTTAATGTTTTGTACTAATAAAATTCTATACTTTTATGAAACCCTTGGACACAGTATAACTCTATGAAAATATGGAGTTTTAGTGTTTGATATACAGCCATTGCCATGGTAACATGTCCTGAATACAGTGCAGCTGATGCAGAGCAAATCTGCGCCTTGTAATAACCATGTTGTAATGCAGGGGAAGCGATATGTGTAAATAGAATGAACTGGCAGGTGATGTTTTGTAGCTCAACTCTAAATTAGAGTTTAAAAACAAAGCTTGTGAGTATTTCTGTGCAATAAGCTAAATCAGTATTTTTCCTGCATGCAAGAACCCTCAATGTGTTTGCACCCTCACATTGTGACATGGTTTGTCCGTGTTTAGATTTGCACCTTTTTTTTATCAGTTGCTCCTCATTTTGGATCAATACCAGTGTTGTTACTAAATTATAAGCAGCTCCATAAGCTATATTGTGACTGATATATACAGTAATTGGTAAGGACTGCATGAAATCAGTCAGTTACTTGCCAAGTTCTTTCATTATTAGGAAAAAAGGAAACTTTTATTGTTCATATTTTCCCTCATTTTTTGAGGAGCTGCCCAGTAACACTTTATATAAACAGTACACTTGGTTCTACTAGTCAGATTCTGTCTCTAGATTATTTATTGCTACTAACAGATCTGTGTATCTTTAGCAAATATTTCACCACAAATAGAAATGTTTTAAATGCTATTTAAAAAGATATACTTACCAGGGAAGAGTCAACGGGATTCTCTCCCACAGGACCATTCCCAATGTCCTAAAATGAAAACATTCCCTATTTGATATTTCATAACACATTATACAAGATAATTGAACAGTTTTCCATGATCTATGTCACACATGATAATTTGCAGTACCCTTTCCATCTTGTCTAAAGCTAAATTTGGTTGTACCCATCTTTAGGTCTTCAGGTAGACAATTACTCTTTACATGGTGTATACATGGTAGTGTGAAAGTAATATCACATTTCCATATACACAGTGGCATAACAAGGGTTGATGAGCCCAGAAAAATATTAAATACTGTGTTTTAATTTTGTGTTTCAAAAGCAATGAAAATAAATGTATTTTTTTTACTTTTCATTTGTTTTAACTAGATTAATAATTTATTATTTTATGGTTATGGTTTTAATTTGTATACATATTAGTGTTACACCTTTTAAAAGATTATTTAAAAAAAAATAAAAACCTTATAAAGCATATATGCAGAGATTATTAATAAACATATAACCTTTCCAAAAAGCAGCTTTTTGGCCGTGTCCACGACAAGAACTTAGTTTGTTTTTATTATTTAAACCATGACAAGGGCGTCTGTCCAGCCGGATCCTGGTTCGTGGAATCTGGAAAAGAAACTGTTGACTTTTTTGCTCTTGTTGGTTGCCATAAAATCTTAATCTGGCACTCCCCATTTTTCTGTTAGTTGTCTGAAGACAGAATGATTTAGTTTCCATTCACCCGGAATAATCATGTTCCTGCTCAAAGTGTCTGCTACTACATTCACTGATCCTGCAATGTATACTGCTGTTATTCCTTACAGTACTTGCTTGGCCCAAGTTAAAAAACTCCTTGCTTCTTGCATGAGCTTTGAACTCCTTGTACCACCTTGGTGGTTTATATAGGTAACTACTGCTTTGTTGTCTGAATGTACAATAACTTCTTTTCCTTCTATAAAACTCTGAAATTAAAGACATGCCTCTGATACTGCTTTTAATTCTCTGACATTTGAATGAGACTTGCTTAGATGTTGATTCCACAGCCCTTGTGCAAAATGGCCTTGACATACTGCTCCCCAGCCTTGAGCACTGGCGTCCATCGTTATGATGATCGGATCTTGAATTATGAACTTTGTTCCTTTGGACAGTTTTCTTTCGTTTGTCCACCAGGCTAGATCTTTCCTTACTTCTGCTGGTAATGATATCATTTGGTCCTTTAGAAACAGATTCTTGTCCCATTGCTGTAGAAAACACCATTGAAGCTCTCGCATTTGCAGTCTGGGCCATGGAACCACTTCTATTGTTTTATAGTCTCAAAGTTCTCATGCATTCTTCTGATGTTACCATTGGTTGCCTTTGTAGATACAGAACTTATTGAATTAGATTTTCCTTCCTGTCTTCTGGAAAAAAATACTTTCTTCCGCAAAGTGTCTAAGAGCAGGCCCAGGTACCTTAAAGAATGTACTCGATGTAGATGACACTTTTCCCAATTTATAACCCAGCCATGTTCCTGAAGGGTTTTGCTCCGATGATAGTGCTGCCACCAAGATGTTGTCAAGATAAGGCCAGATCTGTATTCCCCGCATTCTTAGATTCGCGATTAAAGGTATTAAAACCTTGGTGAAAGTTCTCTGTGAAGTTGAAAGACTGGAGGGAAGAGTCTGAAATTGAAAATGTTGTTGAAAAAACCTTTAATGCGGCTTCCAAATTGGCATATGAAGGTAAGCATCTTTTAAATCTATAGAGGTAAGATACATATTTCTGAATAAAACTGGGACAATAGAACGTACCGATTCCATCTTGAACCTTCTGATGTTAAGGAAGCGGGTCAAAATTCTTAAATCTAAAATGGTTTAAAACCCCCTGTATTCTTACGTACGATGAAAATCCTAGAATAGCAACACCTTCCCTGCTGAGAACGAGGGACATAAGATATAACCTTCTGGATCAGCAGACTGTTGATACTGTCTCTCAATGCTCCTTGTTCCTCCAAATCTTGTGGTATTGGAGATCTTCTGAAAAGATATTTTGGTGGGCCATTCTTGAATTCCAGGTGATATCCCATAGATATGATGTTTAATACCCATTGATCTGATACTGACATCTTCCACTGGCTTTGAAAATGTTGTAGTCTTCAGCCGACAGCCAGTTGTGGGGATACCTGCTGGATTTTGGCATCATTGTGGAGTGGGTCGAAAACCCCTGGTATCCTTTCCCCAAAAGGAGCGAAAATTTTGGTGAGACATACAAGTCTGGAATCTGCTCATATATGACCAATCTGGTCTGTAGAGTCTCGCCTCTCTCGCCTCCACCTGGGTAGGTTTAAAAGTTTTAGTTCCTAAATATTTCTTGGTAACTTTTTCTTGAGACAACCAGGCTGATTTGCCCCCTGCAATTTTTTATATTAAATCGTCCAATTTAGGCCCGAACTAATAATCCCCAGAAAATGCCAAAGATAGTAGTTTCACCTTTGACTGAGCATTCACTAACCAAGGCCTAAGCCAAAGAGGCCATCTTGTCGTTGTAGCCATGGATCTGGCTGAAAATCTAATAGAATCCTTTAATGACTCGCATATGAGCTATATTCCCAATTGTATGTCTTGAATACATTTTAATCATTCTGAACCCTTTATCCCATCTAAAAGATTCTTCTCTAGGTCAGCAACCCAAACTCTCATGACATGTGCAGTCACAGCAGTAGGAAAGGCTGGTTTTAATGCTGCCCCCAGAATGGAGTGTTGTTTTTTAATGTTTACCTCCATTTTTCTGTCCATGCAGTCTCTGAACACATTGGCATCTTCCACGGGTAGTGTCATTCTTTTGGAGTGTCAGGATATTGCTGCGTCTACTCTAATGCAAAGGGATAAATGTGTGAGAATTTAGCAAAAGAAAACATCATTTTATCTTGATACTTCCACTCATCTGTAATTAAATCTTTCACAATCTGAGAAACAGGGAATTTTCTGATCTTTATTTTATGCTCCTTTAAGATTAAGGGCCTCATATACAATCTGAGTAAAATCGCCGGAGATTGCAGTACATTACCAATGATTTGCAAGTCTCCGGATTTACTAAAGCAAAATCTCCCCCAAATCATCAGAGATGAGTAAAGATTTAAATCCCCGGTGTTTAAATCGCTCTGGTCGATTTTTTGCATGAATGACATACAAATCTCTGAATTTACTAAGAGGAGATTTAGTAAATCGCCATAGATTTTCTGTCAACTCTCCCAAGTTAATTCGGATGGGGGTGAAAGTCAATTTCATAGAAATCAGCACTCACTTTGCTTTGGTAAACACCCATCACCTGTATAAAAAATTATAAATGTGTTAAAAATCTTAAAAATGGCTGCCGCCGCAAGCACTTGCCCCTTGGCGTGCTGCTTGCACATAGTACTATAAGACACAGCATACCCATGTATTGCAGGGCATACTGTGCCTTATAGTACCCTAAGCGACAGCATACCAAAGGTTAAGTGCATGCTGCTGCAAATATACTGTCCTTCATTACTGTGTAAATCCAAAGAAATGGCATTGTCCCTATGTATAATATTAAATGTATCCTCCATTCCTATTTATAACTGTAGATGTTCCCTTCGGTCCTATTTATAATAACAGATACCCCCTCTATCCCTAAGTAGAATAGCAGATGTCCCCTCAATACTTTCCACTAAACATTTAATGTACCCAATAATAACATGTTATAAAATATGTTCCGTTTAATATTACTACAATAAAATGCATGGCTACTTTTATTAAAAAAAAAAGCCGCAACATATAAATTACATTTTACCCATTTTAAACACCAAATTTAAAATATTTATGCTACTCACAATTCTGTAGTCTTTTATGTTGACTGGCAACAATCATCTGGACAGCTGCTGTGAGACTTCTTATTGCTTCGGTTGGTGATGTCCTCCTCTTCCTTCTGTGTCCCTCCGGCGAATGCCATGATGATCTGCTATTATAAATAGGACCTGAGGGGACATCTACAGTTATAAATAGGAACGGAGGACACATTTAATATTATACATAAGGACGGAGGGCACATATTAGTTTCATTATGTTCCAATGCCATTTAGTTTGATGTACACAGTAACAGAGGACAGTATGGTTGCGGCAGCATGGATTTAACCCTTTTCATGCTGTTTCTTAGGGTACTATAAGGCACAGCATGCCCTGCAATACATGGGCATGTTGTGCCTTATAGTACTATATGCAAGCAGCAAGTCAAGTGCTTGCGGCGGGAGCCATTTTTAGTATTGTGTTGTTTTTTTATTTTAAACTAAAGGCCTGGAACTCGCTGGAGTTTTAAAACGGCACACAAAATCGCCCCTTGGTAAATCCAGAGACTTGATGAAACAAATCGCCTCTTAACTCCAGCGATGTGTGGTGATTTCTAGGGCCAATTTAAATCGGCCCTTAGTAAACGAGGCCCTAAATCTTTACGTTGAAGATCCTCTTTTGCTTCTCCTATATTGAGAGTTTATATCTCTAGATCTATAAGTTTAAGTAAATACTCTACTAATACTGGATTAATAGTCAGTTTCTTTCGACACCACTGATACAGGTGAATCATCTGGTCCATGAGCTCCCTCATCTGGCTCTGAACCTTCTGATACCTCTGAGACTGAAGCTCTAGGCCGTTTGAGAGACATTTTTAATAAATCTTCTTTGGTTACAAATGTGTCAGAAAGGGCTGATTTAACAAAATCACTTTGCAACTTAAAGTAGGGATCTTTTTTTTTCTTCATTTGGTAACTTTTTCTTGGTATTTTGAAAGCAGAACAACTAATTATTGGTTCTAAAAGGGACCAAGGACCCCATAGGGCCAAGGGAGACATAAACAGCAGACAGGGGCTCAGGCAGCCATCCAGCACACAAAAGGGTTAAGTTTAAGGGGTGGGTTAGTTAGGGGTCAGCTAGTTTGGGTGGGGGTGGGAACTTAGCAAGTAGGGGGAGTTAGGTTGTTATATATAGGACCAGTGAAGGGGAGTGGGGGCCATTGTGGGAGAAAATTCATCAGAGCTGGAAGGCTAAGTGTTTTTTGTAATCTGTCTCTTGTCTTTTGATCTCTTTCTACTGACCCCCTTTTTCTTTATCTTTTTCTATTGATCCCTTTCTTTTGTCTGATCTTCCTCTTATCTTTTATCTCTGCTGTCTGTACCTTACTCTGTCACCAAAGGGGTTAAGTTTCTCCTGCTGGTGCATTGGTGGCAGTGGGGATTCCCCCTTGTTCCTCTCCCGGTCCCTTGCAGTGCCTGTCGCTCCCCTCCTTAGCCGCCGTCAGCCCTGCAAATGCCGCGGCCAGCGCGCACAAGGGCCGCTCCTCTCAGGTTTAGAGAGGATGCGGCCATTACACCTAGCGCACGCGCTCCCGGCGGGGGCCAGCGGGCACGTGACGTCACGGGGACTCGGCAGGCGGTGGGGAGCAGGGAGTCTGGCCGCATGGAGGCTGCAGGGCGGGAGAAGGCTGGTTCTTCCGCTGCCACCAATGTTCCACCACAGACAGCAGCTAAAGGTGGGTCTGGGGGTGAGGGGATGGGGCAGGATGTTGTATCTGTGGCACCCAGCAGTGTGCAGGATAGCAGTGGGTCTGTGATTACTGACAGCGCAGGGAGGGGGGGTCAGCTTCAGGGCAGCGTAGGAGGGGCAGAGCAGAGCAGCAGCAGTCCATCTCACAGCCTGCACTTTTTACCACCAGGGGCTCTAGTGTGTCTTTGTTTTCTGGGGGAAGGTCCAGAAGGAGGTCAGGGGGGTCTTCTTGCCCATCCTCTGCCTCTGCACTGCAGAGAAGTTTGGCGCGCGCAGGCAGGTCGGACAGGTCTGGAGAGTCAAGGGGAAGCAGACGCAGTGCAGCGGGGGAGGGTCCGCAAGGGCAGACATGGGTCTTTCCCCCGGGGGTGTTTCCGCAGCAGGTTTGGCCGCAAAGTGGGGTAGTGGGTCCTATGCAGTTTCCCTTTGCTATTATGCCCCTTATGTCCACCCCTAACCCTGCTGGTTTTTCTTTTGTAACGGCCACTGGGGTTAATCCCATTGTGGGGCAGTCGATTGCAGCTGGTGCGCAGGCAGTTGGAGGGGCGTTAGGGTCGGTTCCAGGTGGTGCCAATGTCTTGCAAGTGCCTAAAGTTTCTATGTTACCAGGGTCTTCATCCACGGAGGTTGGAGCAGACGGAGTGCAACCCAGTCGACCCGTGGAGGAGATCCCAAGCACTTCCAGGGATGTTCTTTCAGGTGATGCAACAGGGGTGGGTGAGTTAGTGCCGTATTCCGGCCATGAACGTTCTCCTTCTGTCTCTGATGGGGTCTCTTCTGTGGGGTCCTATGACTCTCAGATTAAGCCGAGCAAGGT
>WWET01011024.1:6712-16714 GCA_011038615.1 Limnodynastes dumerilii
ACCAGGTTAAAAATAAACTTGTGATTTGCTAATATCAGTTACATTCCATTTTTTGTTAGGAAAACTTTTAGGGGTCACTTAAACAATAGCGATTTATATGTCTTATTTAGACGGGATGATTTCCAGCAGATTACTGGACTAGTCACAGATTATTTCCACTGAGCCAAAAAAAATAATGAGTATAGATTATAGAGCATAGATTATCTATCAGTGGAAGCATCCTCACAATAAAGCCAAGTCTTACATGCCTACAATTGCACCAGGAATAAATCCACAGAGTAGAGACTGTCATATTATTAGTGCGGATTGTATAGCATAGAATAATGATTAAAAAAAAGTCTATAAACTGGCTCATGATAGATCTGGTTAAGAAATAAAAATGATTATAATAAAAGAGAATCAGAGAGTGTCTGTCAGTGGACAGTGGTAATGTGAGTTAGGAGGGAGGCCCTAATAAGCTATCAGGCTCTTGGTCTGCTATTTCTATGGCAAGAAAAAGGGTGACCTAATACTGTACAGATCATTTGTGGGGTGCTAGTGAGATTTAGGTCTTTCTTAATACTATACATCCAGATGAATATGGGGGAGCCTATTTTTTCCAGTATTTAGATGATTTCCGTGTTTCCTTATATCGGGTGGCATCTTACATGGGTATAGAACAATTGTCATCCAACTTAGTCATAACTTTTGACATGATGATCACACATGTCAAATAATGGAGTAGCTAACAAAGTGTAAGTAAAGGGATGACCAGGTCCTTCCAGTGACTGCTCACCTGCTCCAGAATCTAACTGTAACTCTGGTGTTCACTGGCGTTCCACATGGTTGACACAGACTTTGGTGCAGGCCCACGGCAGGTTGCAATTCAAATAGCAGCCCCTGATGCAGCGGCAGATAACACAGTAGAAATGCAGTGATGAGGATTACTGCTCAGGGGCTGAGAGCAACAGGAGCTGTGTGCTCTGTACCAGAATGCGGGAACTGGATCGGCTGCTCCAGTATTGGCATTACTAGTGGCATATCTAGGCAACTACTGCACAGAACAGCTAGCAGGACAGTTAGGATCAGGGAACAGGTAAGAAAGCAACACAAAGAATGTCTTAGTTTTGGAGGTATTGTTATAATTGTTCCACATGTTACCCAACTGAAATGTTTATTATTTACATGTCTTGCGTATGTCCTGAGGGATAGATAATTCATTCCGTTCATCATTCATTCAAGTGTTTTCTAGAACTTTAGTGGTTACACTCAAGAGTGCTTTAATGGACAGCAGCTGGTTCCCTTCACACAGGGGTAAAAACCAGTCAGGCCCCCAAGAATTTCTAAATGGGAGGGACCCAAAAAGAAAACAAACTGAAAAGGATAAACAGATGTGTGGGTAATAAATAGTGAAAAATCCGTACAATACCAGTCAGTGGGTGTATATTTTTCTGATTTCTTATAGGATGGAAAAACGTTTCAAAGTTCTTGTTTCTTCTTAGTAGGTCTTTCTTTGTCTTTTTTTGTTTTTTCCTTTTATTGTTATCTTCCTTTTCTTTCCTTTTGTGTCCTTATTTACAGCTTGTTATTGGCCCACTCTGGAATGGTGTCATAGTAAGGGTAACATAGAGAAAAATCACCGCCACCTTAGTGTGGCACCGCCTATCATGGAGGCAGCCTTATATATGCTTTTAATACATCTATATGTTTTCAAGAACTTGTCGTGTTACTGTGCTGTGGTATAGTGTTGCCAACTAATATGGGAGACACAGTGTGTACCCTCAGTGTTTATAACATGGTTTCGTTGGTAAGTTAAATTGAGGGATGAGAGGGAAAGATATAGCTTAGCTGAGGTAACAGCCAGTGGCAGGTGATACTGAAATTAGTGAATCTAAGAGTTATAGGCTGAGGTTGGTGTTAAGGGTATTGTTGGAATGCATTTTTTTTTTGTGAATTACAAATAACTTGGAAGATGTCACTAAGACTAATTAAGACAAATGCTATTTAATCCAGATCATTACATTGATATATCTTAATGACAAACTGCTACATTAGCCTTATATTAATTAACAATGTTGCTTATACAGAATATATATGTGAAATTTATGTAATATAATTTATGTTTATATGTTTGGCAAATGCCCAAATAATAGCAAATATTCTATCCAGCACATCTATGCTATGTTGTGATCAGCACTAATATATGCATAAACAACATATACAATGTCACACTGTATACTTGATCAACCACTGAGAACACACAGCAATATCTGAGTTGTGAAAAATACACTTGGGCTACTTTGCTTTCTACGGTTGTCTTAAATTTAATTTCAAATAACAAAATCAGGGAAGCAGAAATGTAATGATCTGTCTCACACGGATTCATAAAACTCAGTAAAACAAGACCCTGAGAATGTATTCACTTAAATGCATTTCAGCTTTTATTTTTTTGTCAAGAGAAAAACAAGTATAGCACAAATACAAAAAAAATGTTTAGGTTTCTATAGATTTGAAGTGAAAAGGAGACAATGCCTTCTAAGGTGTTATTAAGCTGTAAGAAATAATAGCCTTATGAAGAGGAAATGTTTGTAAAATGATAATAAAACAAACATTTTAAGCAGCAATTTAATTTATGTCTAACATAAGCATAAGTTATGGTCTACTAAATGTTTTTCTTCCTTCGTTTTATGCATTAAAGAGGTTAACTGTTTTCCTTGAGAGAGATTGAAAACTTTGATGCCATTTTTCTCCAGCACATAATGTTAATGACTGTGATAAATGGCTCTCAAGGGGTCCATTTTCCTGGCCGCCCAAGCTGAGGCCTGGTACTACTTCATCATGGGGAAAAGTGGCAAACAAAGTCGAGTGAAAGAAAAGACAATGGAACTCTATCCGTTACACTAAGGCTTATTATACTGCCTTTAGGTTTTACTACTTAACTGTCATAGTTCTCTGCCTATGTATCACTAACAATATTATTGTAAATACTGCATAAATGTTCCTAAATAAATTGTCTTCTAAATAACATTAGAAATATTAAGCTGCCTGAAATGTTGCTTTAAAAGTGTACAAAGAAAACAAATTAGCTATAAGTGCTCTTGCAATTAGTCTTCAGACCTGACCACTGTATTATGCAAGCGTGAATACATAATTTATTTATTATTTATTCATTTATTAAAAGGTGTTATATAGCGTCATCAGCTTATGTGGTGCTTTACAAAGAATATTTCACATTCACATCAGTCTCTGCCCATTGGATCAACATTCAAAGTTCCCTAAGAAACACACTAGGGTTAATTTAGTCAGCATGTTTTTGGAGTATGGGGGGAAACCAGTGCACCTAAAAGAAACCAACGCGGACACAGGGAGAACATACAAACGCCACATAGAAAGGGCCTAGTCCAGGAATCCAACTCATGACCTCAGCGCTGTGAGACACAAGTGCTAGTCACCCAACTTGAATTACGGTAAATTTAAAGATTACATTCACATAAGTTTTACACACCTATTTGTACAAATGTATGCTTAATAACCCCCTATGCTAAATCTAATCATGTATTATATCTACTTAATGACAGCTGGGAACAAGTATTTGCCTTTCCTGAATTACTTCATCAGCCCCCCATCAGTGTAATTAGTTATTGCCACCCCCCCATCAGTGTAATTAGTTATTGCAGCCCTCACATCAGTGTAATTAGTTATTGCAGCCCCCACATCAGTGTAATCAGTTATTGCAGCCCCCACATCAGTGTAATCAGTTATTGCAGCCCCCATTAGTGTAAATAGTTATTGCAGCCCCTCCATCAGTTTTAATCAGTTATTGCAGCCTCCCATCAGTGTAATCAGTTATTGCAGCCCCCCATCAGTGTAATCAGTTATTGCAGCCTCCCTTCAATATAATTAGTTATTGCAGGCCCCCATCAGTTTAGTCAGTTATTACAGCCCCCCCATCAGTGTAATCAGTTATTACAGCCCCCAATCAGTGTAATCATTTATTGCAGCCCCCCATCAGTGTAAATAGTTATTGCAGCTCCCCATCAGTGTAATCAGTTATTTCAGTCCCCCCATCAGTGTAATCAGTTATTACAGACCTTCATCAGTGTAATCAGTTATTGCAGCCTCCCATCAGTGTAATTAGTTATTGCAGCCTCCCCCATCATTGTAATTAATGCAGCCCCTCATCTATGTAATTAGTTATTGCAGCTCCCCATATCAGTGTAATTCGTTATTGCAGCCCCCAATCAGTGTAATTAGTTATTGCAGCCCCCCATCAGTGTAATTAGGTATTGCAGACCCTCCATAAGTGTAATCAGTTATTACAGACTTTCATCAGGCTAATTAGTTATTGCAGCCCCCCATCAGTGTAATTAGTTATTGCAGGCCCCCATAAATGTAGTCAGTTATTGCAGCCCCCCATCAGTGTAATTAATGCAGCCCCTCATCAGTGTAATTAGTTATTGCAGCCCCCCATCAGTGTAAATAGTTATTGCAGCCCCCCATCAGTGTAAATAGTTGTTGCAGCCCCCCATCAGTGTAATTAGTTATTGCAGCCCCCCATCAGTTTAATAAGGTATTACAGGCCCCCTATCAGTGTAATAATGCAGACTCCCCAATCAGTTTTAATCAGTTAATGCAGCCAAATAACTTACCTGTATGTCTGCTCACTGAGCCCAGTCTTACTCCTCTGTGGTGCGCGCTCACTGCTTTCTGAATGACGCTGACACGAGCTTGGGTTCACACTAGTATAACTTATAAGGGAGGGAGGAGGTGCTGTGAAGGAGGTATGGCAGCTCTTGGACACTGACAGTAATGTAATGCACTGTCAGGTCTGTACATCCCGGCTATGTAGTGTATGTTAAGGTCCCAATTTAGTAAAGGGGGTGACAGAGAGAGGAGGCTTCATCACCACCAACTCCAACAATATTAGAGCCCTCACATATTTCTCATCACCAGAACTTAAACCACATTTTTCTACCCACTCTCTCTTACTAACCTATTACCTATTCTTTTATTCAAACCAAACCACTTTGCCCATTAACCCCATTACAGAAGATTAGCTGTTATGATAAATGTAGTGAACAAGTGCTGAAGACTTTTTCGTGCCCCATAAATACTCAATATAAAGATGAGGATAAAAATATCAGGGGTCAGGTTTAGGACCAGGGTTGCCAACTGTCCCAGAATATTTGGGAGACTTTTGAAATTCGGGCAGGATCTCTTAGAGGCAAGCTTTGAAAAGTGGGCAACCCTGTTTAACACTTAATGTCCCCATTCCACCAAGTATGGATAAGCAGCAAAGATAAGGGTTAGTTAAGGATCACTTTGCTGCCTGATTCCTCCCCTATATTATTTAATTATTAATAAAATAGCACTTGGCGTATAAAAACCTGGGCTGGTGGAATAAAAAGTTTACAACCAGCCTGCTTGGATTGTGTGGAGCACGAGTATATAAAAAATTGTATGTTAACAATCTACAGATGCCAACATGGACTGGTGCCTTAGCAGTTGTAAGGACATGTGGGGTGTTTGATAACCACAAGTTCCCAAGTACCCTAAAGCCCACTGGAACCTGTAGTCCACCACGGATAATATAAATGAAGACAAAACCAAAACACCTTTATTAAATAAAAACCCATATCACCATTGTTGTTTATTTCTCACCCAGATCTGCAATCCACAGGCAGGACAAAATATGACTGAACAGTGATCCTTGTTGTTCCCAGGGCTACCTAAGGTTAGCTCTGTAGAAATTGCCAATTGTTTACAATGCCATGCCACTTCCATTTACCTTTTACAATAAACCATAACTAAAGAGCAAGTATGTTTTACCTTTTTTTGCTTACATTATAAAGAGAAGATATATTATTGACTGTTTTCATTTTGAAAAATGTTACACAGAATATTATGATAGCATTATTATATTATAATATTATTATCTTTCGAATTTATATGCCTGGAATCTTATCCATAGCTTTAGGGATCCTTAGATGACCTTCATTCTGCTTATATATTCATTTTCAACCACAGAAAACTTCACTTTGTTCCATTATTCCATTATTATTCAAACCAGGTTTGTGCTGTTGATCCCTCCAGCTTTGCTATTTTTCCATATGAACAGTTTACATCTCTGTGCGGTTGGAGATTCTCAGTGATTAAAGTACCAAGATGCAGAAGACAGACACTGAGCATCTGTGCACTGACTAAGCCACATAGCTGATTCAAAACAAGAACTCAAATTAATTAGATCTGAACATTCACATGGGGGCATTAAGTTATATCTTGGATATAGAGATTTATATGCCTCTAGTTAATTGAATAAAACCATTTGATATAACACAAAATTATTGTTAAATACAGAGAAGAGTGAATTTCATTTCAGGAGTTACTTAAAAAATGCAATTGTGTGCTAGTGTAGCCCAGTATTATAAAGGTGGACATTGGTCTGGATCCAAAACTAAGTCCGACATGGGACTTCCGCTAGTGTACCTACAGACGTAGGTAACTAAGTTACTTAAGTCTGTTGGTACATTGGGCCTGATCCAGAGGTACGATGTAGCGCTGAGCGTACTAACGCTCAGCGTTACATCGCTGCCTCCCCCTGGCACTCCCCCTGTGCGGGCGTATGGCCCCTTCCTTACGCCGGCTGAAGGCTACCCTAACTTCAGCCGGCGTAAGGAAGGGGCCATAAGCTCGCACAGGAGCGTATGGCCGCCTAGCACGCCCCCCCACCCTCATTAAACTAGCTCCCCCCGCCCACCTACACTAACCTGAACGTAGGGACGCTGGGAGATGTCCCCTCCAGCGTCCCTACGGCTCTGCTACGGCTCTGCTACGGACACTCGATCCACGATCGGGCGTTGCCGTAGCGACGCCGACCAACATCTGACCAACATCTGCCCGGCGCATAGCCGTACTAGCGACGGCGGCCGTAGCTCTGGATCAGGCCCATGGTCTTATCCAGACCTACGCCAATGCGCTGTGCTTACTAAAGCACAGCGTATCGGCGTTTACTTACCCTGACACTCCCCCTGTGCGGGCGTATTTACGATTGCCGTGTCTCTAACATACAGGCGGGGATATGCATTTAAACGAGGGGACGGGGCGGGGAAGTATTCAGGGGTCTGGATCTGGCCCATTGTACACATTTAGTAAGTTATTTTTCTAGAAACAAAAAAAAAACATGCCCAGTCCACTACTTATTAACCAGAAACTAAGCTGCCTTGTATCTGTAAAATAAGATGTAGAAATATTAGTTACACAACTTAGCTATTTTAATGTCACACAAGGTTAATACTTTTCTGCTATAGATGACTCTAACACTAAAATATAGTGCAAAACACCCCTTAAAGCTTTTAATACACCTTTTGTAGATCAACACATATTGTCAGCTGCTGGTTTTTGCTGTGTTTTTTTTAAATATAGATACTACAAGCCCAGACAAAATGCGTAGTGCCGCTACATAGAGTGAACCCGCGGCTGAGTGGATCGGCTAAGGGAGAAGACACGTAGACGCACATAAGGACCTGAACTATCGGCTGGATACAGATAATCTCTATATGCTTTTATTATTTTGTGCTCTGGTACGCATGTTTTACAGAAATTGTTGTGATTAAAGCTGAATATTTTACAGTACTGCACTATGTTCCGGTTCTCTTTGTTTTTATATTTTCAGATATGTGCATGAGTATACAGCAGTATCCTGTTATTAAGGCTAATACGCAAGACAGATCTCTAGTACTCATTTTGTGCTTTTGTTACTGCTTTAACCCACCATAAATAGATCTAAAGTGGTAGCTAAGGTGAAGGATTTTTCACCTAGTATTGTACTTTGCTGTTTATACACAAAGGTGTGTTTCTACCTTAACACTTATTTTGGCATTATCCTTTTTTTTTCTTTTCCCCACTGTTCTTATTGAACCTTAATTTGGAGTACCACAAGACACCTTTGTATATTAAAGACTTTGGGCCTGATCCAGAACAACGATGTAGCGCTGAGCGTGCTAACGCTCAGCGTTACATCGCTGACTCCCCCTGGCACTCCCCCTGTGCGGGCGTATGGCCCCTTCCTTACGCCGGGTGAAGGCTCCCCTAGCTCCGCCGGGCGTAAGGAAGGGGCCATACGCTCACACTGGAGCGTATGGCCGCCTAGCCCGCCCCCCTAGGCTAATTTACTTACCTCCCCCCGCCCTCCAGGAGTAACGTGAGCGTTGGGACGCTGGAGGACGTCCCCTCCAGCGTCCCAACGCTGCTACTATGGACGCCCGATCGTAGATCGGGCGTTTCCATAGTAACGCCGGGCAACATCTGCCCGGCGCATGCGCATTTGAGCTACGGCCGCTGTACTAGCGACGGCGGCCGTAGCTCAGGATCAGGCCCAAAGGGAGGATGAATATATATAAAAGGGGAACAAAAGGAGGATGAATATATATAAAGGGGCACAAAAGGAGGCTATTACATTTAAGGAGGCATTAAAGCAGGCTGAATATATATAGGGGCACAAAAGGAGGCTGAATATATATAGGTTGGCACAAAAGGAGAATGACACATGTAAGGGACACAATTAGAGGCTGGGCACATCTTAGCGTAACATCTGGAGGGCGCATACCCCTCCAGTGAAGGCAGGAAACTTTCGCACCTTGCGTGCGTAAGTGTCCTACCGTTATTCATTCTGAATACGGTCCATAGTCTCTGCTATACAATTCCCACTTTATCCTAAAAACCGCTACACACTACAGACTATATATCTTATCATTCTTGTCTCCCCAGCTTCCTGTATCTCCCATCATGTCTTTTCAGCTCTCAGTATCCCCCATCATGTCTTTCCAGCTCTCAGTGTCCACCATCATGTCTCCCAAGCTCCCAGTATTCCCCATTATGTCTCTCCAGCCTCCCAGTAATCCCCATCATGTTTCTAGCCCCCAGTATCCCCGGTCATGTCTCCAGCCTTCCCTGTACCTCCATCATGTGTCTCCAGCCCACAGTATCTCCATCATGTCTCCAGACTTTCAGTATCCTCCATCCTGTAGTTCCATACATCTGCAGATATATGTTAAGCCACCAGCCACTTACAAGGCTTCTCTATTTCGGGGGTCCTAACTCAAAAATAATCACAAATTTACACAAATACAAAGAAACCTGGCACCCTTGCAATCACCCAGCATAGGGAGTGCTGTCTCAGAGTGGCTGTTTTGGAAACTTGAGGAGCTTTGCCGGGGGGTGAGCTCTCAATTTAAAAATACATGATATATGACTCAAAATTGATTATTTTAGAGTTAGGGCCACCAAAATAGAAAAGCCTTGCTGGTGGCTTAACATATATCTGCATCTGATGTATGGAACTCATTCTCTGACTTTTATTTTAAATATAGAATGTTTTGGTATATTGCTGGGTAATTGCAAGAGTGCCAGATTGCTTTGTATTTGTGTAAACTCCCCTTACCTAATGCACCTGCATTACATTACCTTACAAATTGATTTGAGGAACCTCCATCTTGGATGTGTGTATATATATAGTTATGCAGCACTGTACAGGTTACATGGTATAAACAAAATGACAAACAAGGTGATACAGGTTACTACAGAATTAAGACGAACATGATAGATAAACCCAGTACAACTCAGTTTCCAATGAACCAAGGCTTAGATGGAGATGAGGCCAGGGTTGGTGGAAAATAAGCATATGGAGGGGTTGTGAGAGCTTACAACTTAAGAGGGAAGCGGGCTTCAAAACTGAGACACTGAGAAGGGGAGAGAGGAAGATGATAGGAAAAAGTGATGGTTGTGGGTGTGCAGAGAAAGAGTGCGAGTGGATTGTGATGGTGAGGAGGGTTGCGATCGACCGGTCACTTATGCATGCAAGTTGCGTAAGAGGCCTGTTTTGACTGGAGGGCGCATGCGCATAATTATACGCAGGCTGTGTGCGTATCTTGGCATTTTCATGTGAATAACAAGGAGCCTAGCTCACTCCCAACTACAAGGGCCTAGTGTCCAATCCTAACTATTAACCCAGAGCCTAGTGCGCTG
>WWET01011026.1:2055-15151 GCA_011038615.1 Limnodynastes dumerilii
ATCTTTAGATCTCATGAACCGTAGTCACATAGCAACTCAATGCAAACTAGTAGACAAAAACTATTCCTGGCCTGGGGAAAAGGGTTGATTGGCTGGCTGAGCTAGGATTTGAACTGGTGACCTACTGCTCTGAAGGCAGATGCTTTACCTCTATGCCATATGTGGTTCCCCATGGTGGAAGGGTATCTTTAGATCTCATGAACCGTAGCCACATGCTGACTTAATGCAAACTAGTAGACGAAACCTATTACTGGCCTGGGGAAAAGGGTTGAATGGCTGGCTGGCTGAGCGGGGATTTGAACTGGTGACCTACTGCTCTGAAGGTGGGTGCTCTACCTCTATGCCATATGTGGTTCCCTGTGGTGGAAGGGTATATTTAGATCTCATGAACCGTAGCCACATGCTGACTTAATGCAAACTAGTAGACGAAACCTATTCCTGGCCTGGGGAAAAGGGTTGATTGGATGATTGTCTGGCTAAGCTGGGATTTGAACTAGTGACCTACTGCACTGAAAGCTGGTGCCTTACCTCTATGCCATATGTGGCTCTCCATGGTAAAAGGATATCTTTAAATCTCATGAACTGTAGTCACATGCTGACTTAATGCAAACTAGTAGACAAAACCTACTCCTGGCCTGGGGAAAAGGGTTGATTGGATGATTGGCAGGCTGAGCAGGGATTTGAGCTGGTGACCTACTGCACCAAGAGCTGGTGCCTTGCCTCTATGCCATGTGTGGCTCCCCATTGTGAAAGAGTATCTTTAGATCTCATGAACCGTAGTCACATAGCAACTCAGTGCAAAATAGTAGACAAAAACTATTCCTGGCATGGGGAAATTAATGAATGGATGCTTGGCTGGCCGAGCTAGGATTTGAACTGGTGACCTACTGCTCTGAAGGAATGTGCTCTACCTCTCCGTGATATGTGGCTCCCCATGGTGGAATGGTATATTTAGATCTCATGAACCGTAACCACATGCTGACTTAATGCAAACTAGTAGATGAAACCTACTCCTGGCCTGGGATAAATGTTTGATTGGATGATTGGCTGGCTGAGCAGGGATTTGTACTGGTGATCTACTGCACTGGAAGCTGGTGCCTTACCTCTATGCCATATGTGGCTCCCCGTGGTGAAGGGGTATCTTTAGACCTCATGAACCGTAGTCACATGCCGACTCAATGAAAACTAGTAGACAAACAATATTCCTGGCCTGGGGAAAATGTTTGATTAAATGATTGGCTGGTGAGCTATGATTTGAACTGGTGACCCATTGCTCTGAAGGCAGGTGCTCTACCTCTATGCCATATGTGGCTCACCATAGTGGAAGGGTATATTTAGATCTCATGAACCCTAGCCACATGCTGACCTAATGTAAAACTAGAAGATGAAACCTATTCCTGACCTGGGGAAAAGGATTGATTGTATGACTGGCTGGCTGAGCTAGGATTTGAACTGGTGACCTACTGCTCTGAAGGCATGTGCTCTACCTCTCCGTGATATGTGGCTCCCCATGGTGGAGGGGTATATTTAGATCTCATGAACCGTAACCACATGCTGACTTAATGCAAACTAGTAGACGAAACCTATTCCTGGCCTGGGGAAAAGGGTTTATTGGATGATTGGCTGAGCAGGGATTTGAACTGGTGACCTACTGCACTGAGAGCTGGTGTCTTACCTCTATGCCATATGTGGCTTGCCATGGTGAAAGGGTATCTTTAGATCTCATGAACTGTAGTCACATCATTGGCTGGCTGAGCAGGGATTTGAACTGGTGACCTGCTGCACTGAAAGCTGGTGCCTTACCTCTATGCCATATGTGGCTCCCCATGGTGAAAGGGTATCTTTAGATCTCATGAACCGTAGTCACATGCCGACTCAATGAAAACTAGTAGACAAAAACTATTCCTGGCCTGGGGAAAATGTTTGATTGGATGATTGGCTGGCGAGCTATGATTTGAACTGGTGACCTATTGCTCTGAAGGCAGGTGCTCTATCTCTATGCCATATGTGGCACCCCATAGTGGAAGGGTATATTTAGATCTCATGAACCCTAGCCACATGCTGACCTAATGTAAAACTAGAAGATGAAACCTATTCCTGACCTGGGGAAAAGGATTGATTGTATGACTGGCTGGCTGAGCTAGGATTTGAACTGGTGACCTACTGCTCTGAAGGCATGTGCTCTACCTCTCCGTGATATGTGGCTCCCCATGGTGGAGGGGTATATTTAGATCTCATGAACCAGGGTATATTTAGATCTCATGAACCTTAGCCACATGCTGACAATGCAAACTAGTAGACGAAACCTATTCCTGGTGAAAAGGGTTGATTGGATGATTGGCTGGCTGAGTAAGGAATAGAGCTGGTGACCTACTGCACTGAAAGCTGGCGCCTTACATCCATGCCATATGCGGCTCCCTGTGGTGAAAGGGTATTTTAGATCTCATGAACCGTAGTCACATAGCAACTCAATGCAAACTAGTAGACAAAAACTATTCCTGGCCTGGGGAAAATGGTTGATTGGATGATTGGCTTGCTGAGCAAGGATTTGAACTGGTGACCTACTGTTTTGAAGGCAGGTGCTCTACCTCTATGCCATATGTGGCTCCTGATGGTGGAGGGGTATATTTAGATCTCATGAACCGTAGCCACATGCTGACAATGCAAACTAGTAGACGAAACCTATTCCTGACCTGGGAAAAAGGTTTGCTTGGATGGCTGGCTGAGCTGGGATTTGAACCGGTGAACTACTGCTCTAAAGGCAGGTGCTCTACCTCTATGCCATATGTGGCTACCTGTGGTGGAGGGAGTATATTTAGATCTTATGAACCGTAGCCACATGCTGACTTAATGCAAACTAGTAGACGAAACCTATTCCTGGCCTGGGGAAAGGGTTGATTGGATGATTGGCCGGCTGAGCAGGGATTTGAACTGGTGACCTACTGCACCGAGAGCTGGCGCCTTACCTCTATGCCATATGTGGCTCCCCATGATGAAAGGGTATCTTTAGATCTCATGAACTGTAGTCACATGCCGACTCAATGCAAACTAGAAGGTTTATGGGACCTAAAGATACTTTTTCAACATGAAAAGGAACATATGGCATCACCGCAGAGAACCCACCTTTAGTGCAGCAGGTCACCAGTTCAAATCCCTGGTCAGCTAGTCAAACTTTTCTGCAGGCCATGAAAAGGTTCTGCCAACTACTTTGTATTTCTGCAGGCCATAAAAAGGTTCTGCTAACTATTGTATTGAGTAGCCATGGGACTATGGTTTGTGAGACCTAAAGATATCCTTTTATCATCTGGAGCTATGTATGGCATCACAGCAGAGCACCTTCCTTTGGTGCAGCAGGTCACCAGTTCAAATACCTGGTCAGCTAGTCAAACTTTTCTGCAGACCATAAAAAGGTTCTGCCAACTGCTTTGTATTGAGTAGCCATGGGACTTTGGTTTATGGGACCTAAAGATACCCTTTCACCATGGGGAGCCAAATATGGTATAACAGCGTAGCACCCACCTTCAGTGCAGCAGGTCACCAGTTCAAATACTAGATCAGCCACTCAATCTTTTGTGCACGCCATGAAAAGGTTCTGCCAACTACTTTGTATTGAGTAGTCATGGGACTATGGTTTATGGGACCTAAAGATACCCTTTCACAACGGGGAGCCAAATATGGCATCACAGCAGAGCCCCCACCTTTGGCACTGCAGGTCACCAGTTCAAATACCTGGTCAGCTAGTCAACCTTTTCTGCAAGCCATGAAAAGGTTCTGCCAATTACTTTGTATTGAGTAGCCATGGGACTATGGTTTACAGAACCTAAAGATACCTTTTCATCATGAGAAGCCACTTATGGCATCACCACCAGTCAACTTATAAAACCTATTCACTAGGCTGGCAGATTCAGTGCAGCAGGTCTCTGGTTCATATCCCATTTCAGCTAGTCAAACTTTTTCTGCAGGCCATGAATAGGTTCTGCGAACTACTTTGCATTGAGTAGCCATGTGACTATGGTTTATGGGACCTAAAGATACCTTTTCACCATGCAAAGCTATGTTTGGCATCACAGCAGAGCACCCACCTTTGGTGCAGCAAGTCCACAGCTCAAATCCCAGCTCAGCCAGCCAGCCAAATTATCAAACCTATTCACTAGGCTCGCACATTCAGTGCAGCAGCTCTCTGGTTCATAGCTCAGCTAGTCACACTTTTTTCTGCAGGCCATGAATAGGTTCTGCCAACTACTTTGTATTGAGTAGCCACGTGACTATGGTTTATGGGACCTAAAGATACACTTTCACAACAGTGAGCCATATATGGCATCACAGCAAAACACCCACCTTTAGTGCAACAGGTCACCAGTTCAAATCACAGCTCAGCCAGCTGGTAAAGCCTCTTTTGCAGTCTGGCAATATGCTTCTTTGCAGTGAGTTGCTATGTGACTATGGTTCATGGTATCTAAATATACACGTTCACTATCAGGAAGCAGGGCACCCACATTCAGTGCAGCAGGTCACTGGTTAAAATCCCAGCTCAGCTAGTCAAACTATTTCTGAAGGCCAAGAATAGGTTCTCCCAACTACTTTGTATTGAGTAGCCATGTGACTATGGTTTAAGGGACCTAAAGATACCTTTTAACCTTGGAGAGCAACATATGGCATCACAGAAGAGCACCTCTCTTTGGTACAGCAGGTCACCAGTTCAGATCAGCTTCTCAAACTTTTCTGCAGGCCATGGAAAGGTTCTGCCAATTACTTTGTATTATGTAGACACGTGACTATGGTTTATGGGACCTAAAGATACCTGTTCATCACAGGGAGACATATATGGCATCAAAACAGATCACCCACCTTTGGTGTAACAGGTCACCAGTTCAAATCCCAGCTCAGCCAGCTGGTAAAACCTATTTTGCAGTCTGGCAATATGCTTCTTTGCAGTGAGTTGCTATGTGACTATGGTTCATGGTATCTAAATATACACGTTCACCATCAGGAGGCTGAGCACCCACATGCAGTGCAGCAGGTCACTGGTTAAAATTCCAGCTCAGCTAGTCAAACTTTTTGTGCAGGCCATTAATTGGTTTTGCCAACTACTTTGTATTGAGTAGCCATGTGCTATGGTTTATGGGACCTAAAGATACCCCTTCACCATGGGGAGCCAAGTAGGGCATT
Source organism: Limnodynastes dumerilii (assembly GCA_011038615.1). Classification (NCBI taxonomy): domain Eukaryota; kingdom Metazoa; phylum Chordata; class Amphibia; order Anura; family Limnodynastidae; genus Limnodynastes; species Limnodynastes dumerilii. The sequence continues at coordinate 7,225 of WWET01011026.1, forward strand.
ACTGCAGAACACCAACCTTTGTTGCAGCAGGTCACCAGTTCAAATCCCAGATCAGCCACTCAAACTTTTCTGCAGGCCTTAAAAAGGTTCTGCCAACTAATGTGTATTGATTAGCCATGTGACTATTTTATGGGACCTAAATATACCTTTTCACCATGGCAAGACATGTATGGCATCACAGCAGCTACATTGTATTGAGTAGCCATGGGACTATGGTTTATGGGACCTAAAGATACCTTCTCACCATGGGGAGAAAATTATGGCATCACAGCAGAGCAGCAGGTCACCAGTTCAAATCCCAGGTCAGCTAGTCAAACTTTTCTGCAGGCCATGAAAAGGTTCTGCCAACTACTTTGTATTGAGTAGCCATGTGACTATGGTTTATGGGACCTAATGATACCCTTTCACCACAGGGAGCCATGTATGGCATCACAGCAGATCACCCACTTTTGGTACAGCAAATCACCAGCTTAAATCCCAGCTCAGCCAGCCAGCTGGTAAAACTTCTTCCCCAGGCTGGAAATACACTTCTTTGCAGTGAGTTGCTATGTGACTATGGTTCTTGGCATCTAAATATACACCTTCACCATCAGGAGGCAGAGCACCCACATTCAGTGCAGCAGGTCACTGGTTAAAATCCCAGCTCAGTTAGTCATACTTTTTCTGCAGGCCATGAATAGGTTTTGCGAACTACATTTTTTTGAGTAGCCATGTGACTATGGTTTATGGGACCTAAAGATACCTTTTCAACATGAAAAGCCACGTATGGCATCACCACAGAGCATCTACATTTGGTGCTGCAGGTCACTGGTTCAAATCCCAGCTCAGCCAGCCAGTTAACTTATTCTGTTCACTAGGCTGGCACATTCAGTGCAGCAGCTCTCTGGTTCATAGTTCAGCTAGTCAAAGTTTTTCTGCAGGCCATGAATAGGTTCTGCCAACTACTTTGTATTGTGTAGCCATGTGACAATGGTTTATGGGACCTAAAGATACCTTTACAACATGAGAAGCCATGTATGGCATCACAGCAGAGCACCCACCTTTGGTGCAGCAGATCACAGGTTTAAATCCCAGCTCAGCCAGCCGGTTGACTTATCAAACCTATTCATTAGGCTGACACATTCAGTGCAGCAGCTCTCTGGTTCATCGCATATTTCAGCTAGTCAAACTTTTTCTGCAGGCCATGAATAGGTTCTGCTAACTACATTGTATTGAGTAGCCATGTGACTATGGTTTATGGGACCTAAAGGTACCTTTTCACCATGAGAAGCAACGTATGGCATCACAGCAGAGCAACCACCTTTGTTGCAGCAGGTCACCGGTTCAAACCCTAGCTCAGCCAGTTAACTTATCAAACTTATTCTCTAGGCTGGCACATTCAGTGCAGCAGCTCAGCTAGTCAAACTTTTTCTGCAGGCCATGAATAGGTTCTGCAAACTACGTTGTATTGAGTAGCCATGTGACTATGGTTTATGGGACCTAAAGATACCTATTCACCTAGAGAAGCCATGTAGGGCATCACAGCAGAGTACCCAATTTTGGTGCAGCAGGTCACCAGTTCAAATCCCAGCTCAACCAGCCAGTGAACTTATCAAACCTATTCACTGCAGCAGCTCTCTGGTTCATAGCTCAGCTAGTCAAACTTTTTCTGCAGGCCATGAATAGGTTCTGCCAACTACTTTGTATTGAGTAGCCATGTGACTATGGTTTATGGGACCTAAAGATACCTTTTCACCATGAGAAGCCATATATGGCATCACTGCAGAGCACCTACCTGTGGTGCAGCAGGTCACTGGTTCAAAACCTAGCTCAGCCAGCTGGGCAACTTATCAAACCTATTCACTAGGCTGGCACATTTAGTGCAGGGGGTCTCTGGTTCATATCCCATTTCAGCTAGTCAAACTTTTTCTGCAGGCCATGAATAGGTTCTGCCAACTACTTTGTATTGAGTAGCCATGTGACTATGGTTTATGGGACCTAAAGATACCTTTTCACAACACGAAGCTATGTAAGGCATCACAGCAGAGCACCCACCTTTGGTGCAGCAAGTCCCAGGTTCAAATCCCAGCTCAGCCTGCCAGTCAAATTATCAAACCAATTCAGTGCAGTAGCACTCTGGTTCATAGCTCAGATAGTCACACTTTTTCTGCTGTCCATGAATAGGTTCTGCCAACTACTTTGTATTGAGTAGCCATATGACTACGGTTTATGGGACCTAAAGATACCAAGTCACTTTGAGAAGCCACATAGGGCATCACAGCAGAGCACCCAACTTTGGTGCAGCAGGTCATCAGTTCAAATCACAGCTCAGCCAGCCAGTGAACTTATCAAACCTATTCACTAGGTTGGCACGTTCACTGCAGCAGCTCTCTGGTTCATAGCTCAGCTAGTCAAACTTTTTCGGCAGGCCATGAATAGGTTCTGCCAACTACTTTGTATTGAGTAGCCATATGACTATGGTTTATGGGACCTAAAGATACCTTCTCACCCTGGGAAGCCATGTATGGCATCACCACAGAGCATACACCTTTAATGCAGCAGGTCACTGGTTCAAATCCAAGCTCAGCCAGTCAACTTATCAAACACATTCACTAGGCTGGCACATTCAGTGCAGCACCTCCCAACTGCTTTGTATTGAGTAGCCATGGGACCGTGGTTTATTTAAACTAAAGATACCATTCCACTATTGGGAGCTAAATATGGCATCACAGCAGAGCATCCACCGTTGGTGCAGCAGGTCACCAGTTCAAATCCCAGGTCAGCCACTCAAACTTTCTGCAGGCCAAAAAAAGGTTCTGCCCACTACTTTGTATTGAGTAGCAATGTGACTATGGTTTAAGGGACCTAAAGATACTTTTTCACTATGTGGAGCCAAATATGGCATCACAGCAGAGCACCCACCCTTGACACTGCAGGTCACTGGTTCAATTCCCATCCTAGCCAGCTGGTCACACCTCTTCCCAAGGCTTGCAATAGGCTTCTTTGCAGTGAGTTGCTATGTGACCATGGTTCATGGTATCTAAATAAACACCTTCACCATTAGGAGGCAGAGCACCAGGTAACTATCAGCAAATCAAACTTTTCCTCGGGCCATGAAAAGGTTCTGCCAACTAATTTGTATTAAGTAGCCATGTGACTATGGTTTGTGGGACCTAAAGATACCTATTCACCATGGCAAGCCATATATGGCATCACAGCAGAGCACCTGTATTTTTTGCAGCAGGTCACCGGTTCAAATCAGCTATTTAAACTTTTCTGCAGGCCATGAAAAGGTTCTGGCAACTTTTTTGTATTGAGTAGCCATGTGACTATGGTTTATGTGACCTAAATATACCCTTTCATCGTGGGGAGCCATGTATGGCATCACAGCAGATTCTCCCACCTTTGGTGCAGCAAGTCACTGGTTCAAATCCCAGCTCAGCCAGCTGGTAAAACCTCCTCCCCAGGCTAGCAATATGCATTTTTGCATTGGGTTGCTATGTGACTATGGTTCATGGTATCTAAATATACACCTTTACCATCAGGAGGCAGAGCACTCATCCTTGGTGCAGCAGATCACTGGTTAAAATCCCAGCTCAGCTAGTCAACCTTTTTCTGCAGGCCATGAATAGGTTCTGGCAACTACTTTGTATTGAGTAGCCATGTGACTATGGTTTATGGGACCTAAAGATACCCTTTTACCATGGGGAGCCATGTATTGCATCACAGCAGATCACCTGTCTTTAGTGCAGCAGGTCACCAGTTCAAATCCCAGTTCAGCCATCCAGCTGGTAAAAACTCTTCCCCAGGCTAGCAATACACTTCTTTGTGGTGGGTTGCTATGTGACTATGGTTCTTGGTATCTAAATATACACCTCCACCATCAGGAGGCAGAACACTCATTATGGTGCAGCAGGTCACTGGTTAAAATCCCAGCTCAGCTAGTCAAACTTTTTCTGCAGGCCAACTACTTTGTATTGAGTAGCCATGCGACTATGGTTTATTCACCCACATTCAGTGCAGCAGGTCACTGGTTAAAATCCCAGCTCAGGTAGTCAAACTTTTTCTGTAGGCCATGAATAGGTTCTTCCAACTACTTTGTATTTAGTAGCCATGTGACTATGGTTTATGGGACCTAAAGATACCCTTTAACCATGGGGAGCCATGTATGGCATCACAGCAGACCACCCACCTTTGGTGCAGCAGGTCACCAGCTCAGCCAGTGAGCTGTTCAAACCTCTTCCACAGGTTGCTATGTTGCTATGGTTCATGGTACTTAAATATACACCTTCACCATCAGGAAGCAGAACTCCCACATTCAGTGCATCAGATCATTGGTTAAAAGCCCAGCTCAGCTAGTCATACTTTTTCTGCAGGCCATGAATAGGTTTTGCCAACTACTTTGTATTAAGTAGCCACGTGACTATGGTTTATGGGACCTAAATATACCTTTTCACCTTGGGGCACCACAGAAGAGCTCCCACCTTTGGTGCAGCAAGTCAGTGGTTTAAATCCCAGATCTGAACCTCAAACTTTTCTGCAGTCCATGAAAAGTTTCTGCCAACTACTTTGTATTGAGTAGCCATGTGACTATGGTTTATTCACCCACATTCAGTGCAGCAGGTCACTGGTTAAAATCCCAGCTCAGCTAGCCAACCTTTTTCTGCAGGCCATGAATAGGTTCTGCCAACTACTTTGTATTGAGTAGCCATGTGACTATGGTTTATGGGACCTAAAGATACCATTTCACCTTCGGGAGCAACATATGGCATCACAGCAGAGCACCTGTCTTTGGTGCAGCAGTTCACCAATTCAATTCCCAACTCAGCCAGCTGTTCACACCTCTTCCCTAGGCTGGCAATAGGCTTCTTTGCAGTGAGTTGCTATGTGACCATGGTTCATTTTATCTAAATATACACCTTCACCATCAGGAGGCAGAGCACCCACATTCAGTGCAGCAGGTCACTGGTTAAAATCCCAGCTCAGCTAGGGGATCCATGATCGGGCATTGCCGTAGCGATGCCAGGCAACATCTGCCCGGCGCATGCACAGATCAGCTTTTCAGCCAATCTTACGCCCACCGTCCTAGCGACGGCGGGCGTAGGTCTGGATCAGGCCTATTATGACCAGCCACAACATAGGCCTCATGGATTCCGCTGCCACTGAGAGGCCAAATTTTCTGAAATCTAGTATGGACTTGTTAGTGGTATCTCCACCTGGTTTGGATGTCCAGCAGTCGCTCCATTCCGAAGTTATGCTGCTCCGGTTCCAGTTATCCCAAGTCCTTTGTTTACTGCCTGGGTTACTGCAGAGATTGGCAAGTCCGGAACATCGTTTGCTCACTCCAAGTGACCTCCAGGGTTCAGCACAAACCCACTCTTCTATGGGGCCACCTATCACACCTGTTCAGGGACCATTTTCTTTCTGAGCCCTCAACTCAGACTAATTTCTGTGTGCCTCCAGTTCCAGTCCGACCCAAGGAGAATATAATCTCTTCAATGGAGGATCCTTGTCCTGGCTCCAGTGAACTCTCTAATCACAGTTTTACAAACCCACTCTGCTAGGGGGCCACCTATCACACCTGACCTGGGACCAGCTTCTGAGCTCTCAACTCAGGCGAGTTTCTGTGTGCCTCCAGTTCCAGTCCGGCCCAAGGAGAGTATAATCTCTTCAATGGGGGATCCTTGTCTTGGCTCAGGTGAACTCTTTAATCACACTGTTGGTAGCCCTCAAGAGCCTGTCATTTCCAGGGTTCTCCAGCTGGCTACCACCACTTCCAGGACCAGAAGTGGTCACCATCTACCACTCACATTGAAGGAGCGCCAGTTCAGATTTGATAACAGACTTTGTCTTTACTGCGCTAGTTCTGAACACTTTTTACTGTCTTGCTCAATACATAAGCCCAGACATCTTCAACTTGGGAACCGTGTGTCCAGCCGTGCAACCCCAGGCGGGATGTCCAGTCCTGCAACCCCAGGCGGGGTGTCTGACAGCGCTGCCGAGCCTGAGGTGTCTCATAGAGCTGTCGAGCCTGAGGCCGCCATCCAGAGGGCCGCCTGTCTGGCCGCCATCCAGGGTGTCGCCTGTCCGGCCGCAATCCAGGGTGCCGCCTGTCCTGCCGCCATCCAGGGTGCCTCACAGCGCTGCCCAGTCCCAGGTGCCTCACAGCGCTGCCCAGCCCCAGGTGCCTCACAGCTCTGCCCAGCCCCAGGTGCCTCATAGCGCTGCCCAGCTCGAGGTCACCAACCTAAATGCCGCCTGTCCAGACTCCAGTCTGAGCCATCGCTGTCCTTTTGTCCCAACTAGTGACACTTGTCATGATCTTGGCCTCAGGCATGAGGTCCTTTCTGCCTCTCAACCTAAGTCAGTAGCCCTATGTCCTCAGCCAGAACTATCAGCCCAGTCTACAATAGCTGAAGACTCAATTTTTTTTGATGGGGACTTTATTGCCTTGGTGGAGGTTATTGGGAAGAGATGTGAGAATGGTGTTAATTCATATCTGTTAGTGATGGACATGATCAAACAGTTCAGAGGGAAACCAAAGGAATGGGCAGAGGCCCTCATAAATACTTGGGACCCAATCCTGTGGGACCACCAGACCTTTTGTGAGGCTGTGGCCAGGAGATACACTCCTGCTGTTAACTCATTATTTCCTGGTCCTTTCTTCTCTGTACCAGTCACACCTCCAGCTACTGCTATCAATACCATCTGTGTGGGTTCCATCCTAACAGAAGCATTAAGAGCCCAGGGACCTCCACACCCACTGCCTTCTGGTACTTCTAAAAAGAAGGCTAATTCTAAGAGAAGGAGATAGCCTCTTAGATGTTTTTTATGGTTTACAGGAGGCGTCTGGAATCTGCCTTCCAGAGGGGGGCATAATTCCTTGCCTAGTACTTTGTGTCTGTTTTTCTCCCAGCTTCAAGTTAATTGTGTCTGGCTTCCACAGCTGATTGGGGGAGTGTTCTTTAAATAGCCTACAGTTGCAAGTAGCAAGTGCTGGTCATAGCTTCTAGTTTCCCTGTGCCAGTTTCTTTCCTCCTCTTGCCTTGTGCTACTTTACTTCTTGTTTTCTTGAGTGCCCCAGTTCTGTCCTTCCTCGGTACCTTGCCTCATACCTTTGTGTCTCCATTCCCTCCATCTCCCACCTTGCTGTTCAGTCCTATTTGTATTTGCCTAGCTTATCCAGCCTGACTGTTTCTGTTAACCCCTGGTGGGTTTCCACTGTGCTTGTGTGTGTGATTGCCCTGGTTAGTTTAGTTTCTTATCAGTCCCGTCTGTTCCTTCCTAGTCTGCCGTGTCTGTTCAGTGTTTTGTGCAGTTTGTTACAGGTCAGACGCTGCTGCCTGTCTCCTCCCACTTTCTCCTCTGTTTAGCTCTCGCCTGTCTGACTCCTTCTTCTGTGCTTTTTCTGCTCCTCTCCCGGGCATTCTCTCTAGGGCTGTATCCTGATGGGTTCCTACCAGCTCCAGTCTATCCCCACCATCAGGGGCTCTAGCAAAAACAAGGTCCGATCTCAGGCTCTACATCCTGGTGAGTTGCTCGTTCCTTCTTCTCTTGTTACCTGGTCACCCAGGTCCTCAGCCAAGGTAATCCCGGGTACCTTAACTCCCAGACACCCCAGTGGTGTTGTAACACGTGCACGTGTCTGTGTTGTTAAAGCTCCGTGATCAGCTTTTCCTGCCGTCTGTGATTTCAGCGGCACATAGCCGCACTTGTGAGAATTTATTGCAAGGATAGTTTGGTTCAAATAGCATATATTGAGAAAGATAATTGAAAAGTCCCAAATAAGAGGTCAATAGAGAGAGATAAGGCAGATATGCTACCAAGTGGTCTTACGCGTTTCTCCTTTGAGGTTTTGTCAGAGAGCATAGAAGTTCAAGCTAAAGGTGACTGATTCTTATACGCTACAGAAACAGGTGATTATCTGCATAATTAATTGTGCAACTTG
>WWET01011028.1:3552-16708 GCA_011038615.1 Limnodynastes dumerilii
ATAAGGGAACTGGGTCTAGGTAGCAACATTTGTACTTGGATCAAAAACTGGTTGGAGAATAGGGAACAGAGAGTTGTGATAAATGGAACTTATTCTAATTAATCAAAAGTTTTAAGCGGTGTACCTCAAGGTTCTGTGCTGGGACCACTCCTTTTTAATATATTTATTAATGACCTTGGTGATGGTTTAGAGGGCAAGTTTTCCATTTTTGCAGATTACACTAATCTATGTAAGGTAATAGAATCTGAGCAAGATGTAGCGTCTTTACAGAGGGACTTGAGTAAACTGGAGGATTGGGCGGCCAAATGGAAGATGAGGTTTAACATAGATAAATGTAAGATTATGCATTTAGGGATCAAAAACAAGCATGCAATCTATAATTTAAATGAGGTAAATTTAGGAGAATCTTTTGAAGGATTTGGGAGTGCTTGTGAAGAAAAGACTTAGCAATAGTGCTCAATGCCAAGCAGCAGCTGCAAGGGCCAATAAAGTATTAGCATGCATAAAAAGGGGCATAGATGCAAGGGAAGACTATGTAATTTTGCCACTATATAAATCATTGGTAAGGCCTCATCTCGAATATGCAGTTCAGTTCTGGGCACCAATCCATAAAAAAGACATTTTGGAACTAGAAAGGGTTTAGAGAAGAGCGACAAAATTGATAAAGGGTATGGAGTCATTGAACTATGAGGAAAGGCTAGCCAGTTTAGACCAGTTTTTTACTTTAGAAAAGAGGCGCCTAAGAGGAGATATGATTAATATATACAAATACATTGTGGTTCAATACAGAGAACTTTCAAAGGAACTTTTTACCCCAAGGACTGTACATAGGACACGAGGGCACCCACTTAGGTTAGAGGAAAAGAAGTTTCACAACCAGCAAAGGAAAGGGTTCTTCACAGTAAGGGCAGTCAGGATGTGGAATTCACTCCCAGAAAAGGTTGTGATAGCAGTTTCACTTGATATGTTTAAGAAAGGATTAGATAGATTTTTAGCAGAAAAGGACATCCAGGGTTACCAGGACCGCTAATTTAAATAAAGGACAATAGTGGAGCCAGGGAGAAATTTATTTATTTACTTATTTATTTTTTATGATTGCAACAGTTTGGAGGTTGCTTCATATGGATTCACTTCAAATATAAAGATAGAGATCGCAGGAGATCCAAAATAGGTTGAACTTGATGGACTGTTGTCTTTTATCAACCTCATCAACTATGTAACTATGTCTTCAAAGTGCTAACCAAGCCCAATCCTATATTGCTTTCAAGGGGTGTGACTCCCAGCCAGTTTCGAAGAGGTAAAGCAATCGATCCCCAGAACACCGAAACACAGTGCTCCAAGTGGTAAGTATGGCTCTAACCCTAACCCTCCATAACCCTAAAAAGTCCCCATAGAGATTATTTACCTCTCCCGAGGTGTATGCGAAGGGTGTGTGGTGGGCGTGACAGGTCCGGCAGGCGGGGCTTCCGAAAAATGAATGGGTGAGTATGCCGATTGGCATATTCGCCAATTCTGAAAAAAAAATTGTAAAAAACTTGTCTATTCGAAATAGAGAGATCCGAAAAAGAACTTTTGGCTGTCTCTATTTCTAAAAGGCATCATTATCGCCGGGAACTCACATCAGCTTTCAAGATCAGATGAGATCAGGCATATCCAGGATGATATGTACATAGGTAAGTTTCTGTTCCCTGTCCATGATGAGTTCCCTGTCAAATGAAGATCCCAATTTATATTCCCTCCATAGTTTCGTAACACATTTAATTACACTAAATCACACAATTTCTGAAAAATTACAATTATGGTGCTTCCTGAAATGAAGGGACATCAGATACGTAATCATAAACTTTCTTAAGGCTTTCTCAGTTGTAATTATTGAAGAAATGGGTAATGTGTGAATATTACGGGCTAGCAATTGTGGAACACTAGCCATCTATTTCTACAATATATTATTTTCACCACTAATGTTTTCACAATCAGCTTTCTTTAATTTTCCGTTTTAATTTTTTTATTTGCCTCACACTGCAGCAGCTGTGTCACTTGATATTTCTTATAGATAAAAATGTACTAGTGGCTGCCATTCATTAAAAGTAATTTTTGGTGAAAAGCTAGGTTTTAGTACTTGTACTCTAAAGTTGACTCAATGGATGAAAAAAAATGCAATTGTAGATTAGAATTTGTGAAACACCCCTCTAATTTCTCATTTCTGAGATTGCACACACTACAAAAAACGTGTCTCTCGCAACCAAAGCAGACATACACACCTGTCTGCTAACACAAACATGATAAAACCAAATGGAAAAAGTTATATCACCATCGTATTACATAGTGCTTTACAATTTAAACAATAAATTAGCCTCCCCCACTGGAGATTACAGTCTAAACTTCCTAACACGAAGACAGACTAAATTTAATTTATAGTCAGCAGTCAATTGACCCATACTTACTAGAGTGTGAGAGGAAACCAGGATAAACCCACAAGAGGAACATACACATCCACACCTATAAGGCCTTGTTTTGGAGTCAAACTCATGACTTCAGTGGTGAGGCAAAAGTTGTACCACAATTATTATAACCTAGTTCAGAGAAAGGGAACTCAATTACTTACAAATTAAACAGTGGTTGTCCAAAAGTCCATTAGTGGTCACACAGAAAAGAACTGAAAACATTATTTACAGTATTTCAACTTTTTATTATTATTAATAACAGTAACAAGAAAACACAAGGCCATATTGGGGAGGGGTCAGTCTCCCAAAGTAAAACTAGTAACAGTAACAAGAAAACACAGGCCGTGTTTCTATGGAATGTGTCCAGGTGTATATATAAATGGAATAAGTGCAGCCAAGGACCAAAAGTGACCACTGTGTAACTACAAGGAACAAAAAACAGGTCCGGCGCTCCAAACAAACAATATGTGTCAACCCTATCTGTCATGAACTAAACCTCCTTTTTATGTATGTGCTGACACATAGTGTTATATATTGTTTGTTTGAAGCCTCGGACCTGTTTTTTGTTGTTTTTATTATTGTTTTTACTATTATTAATGCTTATTTATATAGCGCAACAAATTGTCCACAGTGCTTTAGAGAGAATATTTCAAATTTACATCAGTCTCTGCCCCTATTGGAGCTACATACTAAGGTCCCTAACACATACACACACACACACACACACACACACACACGTTAAGTTAGTCAGCAGCCAATTAACTTACCAGTATGTTCTTGGCATGTGGGAGGAAACTGAAGCACCCAGAGGAAACTCATGGAGACACGGGGAGAACATCCAAACTCCACACAGATAAGGCCTAGTCTGAGAATTGTAGGCACAAGTGCTACTACTTTCAAATTATTATTATTATGCTGTAATTTTAAGTGTAGTTTAGCATGTTTGTATATTTATAACTAATGTTACAAACGCTCTCGTACATATAATGGAACTCAAGCATTGGAGCGCCATAAGACTACTGAAAATGAAGTATATTGTGAATGAAATCTCTTATTTATGTATGTGCAGACACACAGAGATAGATTTCACATTGCTATTGTCTTATTTTAATGTTTACATTTAGAAACAATTAAGATCTTAGTTGCAATTCCAGAAGAAGAATGGGAGCCTATCTGTAAATGGCTCTGTTATTAGAGTCTGATGGGTTATCTAGTTTAATTGCAATATTATTATTGCTAAATCCCTACTGTAATGATAATTCAAAAGAAGAGCTTTAGTGCTCATTTAATGTTAAACACTAAGAATTTTTACTTTTAGATGTTGCAGTGACCAAGTATAAAAAATGTTTCTATTAACTTCTAAATAAATAAATAAATAAATGCAGCTATGATTATATTTCAAAAACGGATTAAACAAGAGAAACTTAAAAGATATTAAAATGCAAATCCTAGGAAAATAGTCTTACTATTTTCTTGTATTAAATTAAAGCATAATGTCTATATTTAAAGTAAATTTTGTCCAGTAATGTTTAAATGCTTTAAAAATCCAAGACTGGCTTAAATGTTCAGGGAGATATCTATTTAACCGCATAGACACAGGGCCTGATGGAGAGAGATGTGATTTTGCTGGTAAGAGCAATTAGTGTGATGATGAACTGTCTGAAATTTAGTAGACTGTGGACCGGATATCCAGACTCCTGCACACTTTCCATACGTGTGGGGGTCTGTCTGTCCGTCCGACAGAGAGAAGCGAGTGATCCCCCCTGTAACTCCCCTCTCTCGTGCGGTATTTATGGCAGTTTATGCCGCCATAAGCCTGCCTTAACAAAAGCCTGTGGATCAGTGGTCCATACAACCACTGATCCGCACGAGTGTGGATCCCACCCTGTACAATTACCATGCTTCCTCCAACCCACTTTAGCGGGTGTAGTTTCTTCGGAAATTGCAGTGTATGGAACGTAACACTAGCATAACATGTGGAGGGCGTATATGCCCTTCAGTCAACTCAGCCCACTTACACACCTTGGACCTGATCCACAGCTACGCTGCGCTGTGGTTCGTATTTATGGCCAGCGTAGCTCTAATGCACTCCCCCAACACTCCCCCTGTGGCCGGTGTAATTACACATTGTTATGCCGGCTGAAGGCTACCCTAGAGTGTGATTACGCCGTCCACATGTTCGTAACTCCCTAACCCTTGTCCTTAATCCTAATTTTAATGTCTCCCCCCGCCTACCTTCTGTAACTACAGTGTAGTTACGGTGCTCACCGCCCCTTCCTCCGTAACTACAGCGTAGTTACGGAAGCATGATCCTACAAAAAGTTTTTTTTTCTTTACGCGGTGCAACATCTGCCCGGCGCATGCCGATCTTACGCATATGGCCGTCGTAACTACGGCGGCGGCCGTGGCTCTGGATCAGGCCCCTTGCATGCGTAATTGGTCTAACATTATGAATTCCTAATCTGGTCCACATACCAGGGTAAGGCCACTTACAAAAGACAATATTGCATATTTTTCAAATAAAAATTATACATAAATTTCATAAAAACACACTAATTGTATGGTGGTGTTATCTGCATTGCGTGCAACTCATCATTACACACATTTGTATATGTATACAGTATATTATGACCATGCACAGTAATAAAAACTATTTGAACATAAAATAAAAAGTTATGTACACAAAATATGGCAGTTCGCCCTCTAGCCTCTTGTCCTCCACCTCATTGATACTTGAATTGTTTGGCTGTCTACTTTGTGGCATCACTGGTACAAGCCTTTGTGGCATGTTTATGTTTAATCAATATTCATGTTATGTCTGCGCTTTTACATTACTTGTAAGGCATTGCAGACCTTTTGCGGCAAATTATAAACATGAAAGTTAATAGTACAGATTTCTGCTGGACGGCACATCAAGCATGTTCGCATGTTAAAGAAGGTCCATCTCAGCTACCATCATTTACCTGAAATTTTACCATCATATTCCCCAAAACCATCCACTCAGTGTCTACAGCATTTGAGCCATGCTTTTACGTTGGTTTATGACGTCAACTGCTGGTCAGAAAGCAGAGTGAAGCACATATCCTTGTGTTGTGGATGTACTGGCTCTTATGGCAGACTGATCGAGACATTTGGAGCAATTTTAAGGTGAAGTTACAGACTCTGAATGATGCATCAACTAATATGATAATTTTCATGTACCGGTTGGCTAACTATAGGCAATGGAGGCAGCTTTTCCTGTTTCTTATCCAGTCCTAGGGGCACCTTCCCTCTATTCAAAAAAGCCCACCATAGTTGCTTTAAGGCACAACAATCAATAATGCAAACTACAAGCACTCTGTAAAAGAATAATATCACACGAGTGACAGAAAGCACTCTAATAGGAATCAAGTCTCAGAAAATGTTTACAAGCACTTAATAGGCTATATTCAAATCAAAGGAAAATAGAGAAACAAGATATCAAATGGAGGAGCAGAGAAACACCAATGCATGTTTTGCTGTCAAGGCTTTGTCAATGCATTAAGACACAAGCCTTTCTGACAGGTTTTTTATAACCAAGAGAAGGCAGGACTAGACTAAGTCCCCTGCCAATCAGCTGAGAGGTGTATCCGACCGGCACCTCTCATAGCCAATTGTGTGCAGAATTAGAGTTCATCACCCAAGGATATGAATGAGCGATGAGCACTAATCAGCTGAGGGGTGTATCTGACAGACACTACTCATAGCCAATTGTGAGCAGACAGTGAACAGCCACATAGTTGTAATTGAGTAATAGGGGCTGATTCAGAGATGCACTTACACCTTTTTTTTTTTTTTTTTTTTTTTGGGTGCAGTGGAAAAAATTTTTTAGGTGCAAGTGCAAGAAACTTCACCTCCTAATTTTAATTCTGGTTTAACAATTTAAATCCCCTTGCAATTCAACATGGTATTGCTCAGATCTACACTTGAACCTAAAAAAAGGTGGAAGTGCAACTCTGAATCAGCCCCATAGTAGAAATTAACTTAAGAAGAGACAGATATTATTATATGTCTATCAATCGGATATGTCTGTCGCCAATGTACGTGGGTACGGGCGGTTTGACGTAGGCGTCTCTCTGTTTCCCTGCAGGTGGCGATAGTGCGTAAACACGTGGTGATGCCGTTCCCCAGCTGGCTGTAGTCAGCGCAACTGGAACGCTGTAGGCAGTGTATGGACGTCGGAGTCACTTGCCCCGACTACAGCCAGCTGGGGAACGGCATCACCACGTGTTTACGTACTATCACTACCTGCAGGAAAACAGAGCAGCGCCTATGTTAAACCGGATGTACTCACGTACATTGGCAACGAGGATCGGACACCAGTCCACAGGGAAACGGAGTGGCACCGGAGTCAGACCGCCTGCAGTCACGGTTATTGGGTATGCAGACCGGACACCAGTCCCCTTGTGAAGACAGCATCCAGGTTGCCCTGGTAGCCATAGGAACCATGCTCCACTACAGTGTAACCCAGGGAGGAATAGAGCGGAGCCATAGGATCACCGCCGAAGCCCGGGCTCACCAGCCGTGTGGACTAATAGCTACAGAGGCGGACGCTGCCTTCAGCCTCTCTAAAGGTATTACCCGCTTTTCTATTTTTACTGCAGATCATAAGGACAACGTTGTCTCTACACCATTGCACACATAACCTGGAAAATTACTTTATACATTTTGGGTTATGTCTTCAAGCACAAGCCCGAAATTTGTGCTTCCTTTGTATAAGACTTACTATTTTTACATAAGGCTTACTGTTTTCTTCTTAAGGCTTACTATCTTTTACAGTGACCCTTGAAGCTAACCTGTACGTGTACTCTGCACATTATGTTTCTACAAACCTGTCACTCACCGAGCTCAGCGCCAGCCCGGAAGCGGATTACGCCAGACCACGCCGGGCACTGAGACGGTAGGCGAGGTCCAAGGTCAGCAGTAGTAGTTGCAGTGAGTGGTAGCACAGGTTGCAATGAGGCAGGTATGCTGGGAGCAGTGGTACAGGTAGCAGGAATAATGACAGGGCTGGAGCCAGCTGGAACCGGAGAACAGGAACACGAACACAGAGGGAACCAGGAACCAGATGGTGAAATATATGCAGGAATCAGGGAGCCAGAGGACATGAGCGAGCTCAGGATAACAACAGCAGGAAGGATAGCTGTTGCTCTGACACCAGAGTGCTGTCTGAGAAAGCCTTAAGTACACCAGGTGGAAAGGAATCAAGCAAGGTAATCACCAGCACCTGAGAGATAGCAGGAAGAGAACCAGGAAGTGCAGAGGCAGAGGGAATCATATGACAGGCAGAAAGTAAACAAAGGTAATGTGCAGTGAGTAAAAACTAGAGGAAACGTGACAGTACCCCCTCCCTAAAGGGTGGACTCCGGACACCCTAATGAGGTTTGATGGGGAACTTCCGATGGAAGACTTTAATAAGCCGAGGAACAAGAATATCCAAGGTTTTGACCCAGGACAGTTCTTCAGGACCATATCCCTTCCAGTGAACGAGATACTGCAGGGAACCTCTGGAGTTGCAAGAATCCAAGATGTGGCTGACCTCATATTCAGTCTGGTCTTGCACAACGACAGGTGCTGGAGGCTTATGGACAGTTGTGAAGCGGTTGATCACCAGAGGCTTTAAAAGGGATATGTGGAACACATTGGGAATTCAAAGAGCTGAGGGCAGCTCAAGTCTGACGGCCACTGGATTAATTACTTCCAATATCTTAAATGGACCAATGAAACGAGGAGGTAGTTTCATGGTGGGGACCTTAAGACGAAGGTGACAAGTTGAGAGCCAGACTTTGTCCAAGGAGAATATGGAGATGTAGACCTTCTCCTTTTATCAGCTGCCCTTTTCATTTGCTGAGAGGCCAGATCTAGATTTTGCCTTACCCGTGTCCAGATCTCAGTAAAGGATTGAAGAGTGGAGTCAACAGCAGAAATGCTCTGAGGTGGAACGTCCTTTAAAGTGGGGGTCTTTGGATGCTGCCCATACATTACAAAGAAAGGGGAAAAGAAAGAGGACTCGTGAACAGCATTGTTATGTGCAAACTCTGCCCAGGGAAGCAGGTCTACCCAGTCACCTTGATTGGCAGAGATGCAAGTTCTCAAAAACTTCTCAAGCTCTTGGTTGGTACGCTCTGTGAGTCCATTAGATTGGGGATGGTATGCTGAAGAGAAATTCAACTTCACACCAATGGCTTGGCAGAACAACCTCCAGAAACGTGAAACAAATCGAGTGCCACGGTCTGACACGATTTCTGAGGAACAACCATCGAGAGAAGTGGTCCACCATGACCCAGATAGTATTACATCCCTTGGATAGTGGGAGATATGTGATGAAGTCCATAGCGATGTGGGACCATGGCAGATCAGGATTCGGAAGTGGCATGAGTGGACCGGCAGGCTTCATTCGAGGAGTCTTGGACTGTGCACAAATGGAGCAGGAAGAAACAAATTCCTCTACATCTCTTCGAAGAGAAGGCCACGAATAGGAATGGGACAGGAACTCCAAAGTTTTCTTGACTCCGGTATTCCCAGAGAAGCGGGTGCAGTGAGCCCATTGAAGGAGTCTCAGCCTTTGATTTTCTGCAACAAAAGTCTTTCCAGGAGGGAGGTCCAGATTAAAGTGGGCTAGAATGACAGATTTGGGGTCCAAAATAGGCCTTTCATGCCTTGATCCTCTGCTTCAGACAGGGCGAAGGCACGAAAGAGGGCATCTGCCTTTTTGTTTTGTGCTCCAGGGAAATAGGTGAACACCACCTGTAATCTGGGAAAAGAAGAAGGACCAACGGACCATCTTAAAGTACAGTAAGTTCTTATGGTCAGTGTATACAGCGATCGGATGAATGGCACCCTCCAGGAGATACCTCCATTCCTCCAGGGCCAACTTGATGGCCAATAATTCCTTGTCTCCTATGCCATAGTTCTTCTCCGCCGGGGAAAACTTCCTAGATAAAAGCCACAAGGCAGAAGTTTGCAAGCAGATTTTCGTTGTGAGAGAACCGCACCTGCACTGTAAGAGGATGCATCTACTTCAAGAAAGAAGGACTTGGAAGTATTCGGATGGTTCAGAATAGGAGCTGAGGCGGTAAGTTTGGAAGCATGCTCAATGGACTGGAAGGACTGTCCTGGGCAGAGGATTCTGGACTAGTGAGACTGTCCTGGGTGGCGATTTCAGGGTTGGCAGCAGCCACTGGTACCGCAGACACAGGAGTGACTCGACGTAGACATGACTTATGACAATTGCCACCCCAGGATAGAATTTGCGTAGTATTCCAGTCAATGGTGGGAGAGTGCAACCTCAGCCAGGGTAGCCCCAGGACTACTGGACGGATTGCTGAAGGCAGCACCAAAAAGTAGATAGTCTCTGAATGAAGTGCGCCTACTTGTAGCTGAACAGAGATCGTGCTGGATTGTAATGGAGTCGAGCCTATCTGACTACCGTCAATTGCAGAAAGAACCAAGGGTTTTTCTAGAGACTTGGTGGGTATAGCTAATTTTGCCACAACTTCAGCAGTCAAGAAGTTACCTGCAGCCCCAGAGTCCACAAAAGCCATTAGCACCAGAGACTTTTTACCGTGAACCAAGGTTACGGGCATGCATAAAAGCTGATTAGGGTCTTCAGAGGATACAGGGAGCTGTAAGGCTGATCCTAGTTGTCGTTTCCTGGAAGCAACTAGGAACGCGCGTTTCCCGAATGCTTTGGGCAGGAGGCACGGAAATGTCCAGGATCAGCACAGTACATACAAAGGTTCTCCTGTCGGCTTCTCTGCAGGCTGCTCAGTAGGTGTTGGAGGAGGCAAGACCGATGGCTGCACAAGAGGATGCTGGAAGCGGGGGGCCAAATGAGGAAAGACCTTGTGGTCATGAGCTTTCTCTCTGGTACGCCCTTGATACCGGATGTCAATACGATTGCTCAGTGAAATCAAGGCGTCTAGGGTCTCAGGAAGTTCTCGAGCAGCCAGCTCATCTTTCACCCGGTCTGCCAGGCCTTGGTCAGACAGGAGTGATATAATAAAGGTGACTTTGGAACGATCAGTAGGAAAGTCACTTGGAGAAAGTTCGAACTGTATGGAGCACTGATTGAGAAAACCTCTACAGGTTTTGGGATCACCTGAGAATTTGTCTGGAGTCGGTAGTTGCAGTCTGGGAGCTAGTACTGCAACCGGTTGAACAGCTGCAGGTGCAAGCTGGGAAGCCAGAGGAGTGGTAACAGCAGCTGCAATGGTGTCTATGCGACCAGATAACTGCTGGAGTACTTGCAATTTGGCTCTGCTCCTGTGTCTGTTTTTCCACAACCTCACTAAGCTTCTTGATCTGGAATGCCAAAGGTTTGATGACAGGATCCGACATGATGACTCACTATGTGTGGTCAGAGCAAACTGTCACTCACCGAGCTCAGCGCCGGCCCGGAAGCGGATCGCGCCGGACACTGAGACGGTAGGCGAGGTCCAAGGTCAGCAGTAGTAGTTGCAGTGAGTGGTAGCACAGGTTGCAATGAGGCAGGGAACCAGGAACCAGATAGTGAAAGATATGCAGGAATCAGGGAGCCAGGGAACATGAGCGAGCTCAGGATAATAACAGCAGGAAGAATAGCTGTTGCTCTGACACCAGAGTGCTGTCTGAGAAAGCCTTAAGTAAACCAGGTGGAAAGGAATCAAGCAAGGTAATCACCAGCACCTGAGAGATAGCAGGGAGAGAACCAGGAAGTGCAGAGGCAGAGGGAATCATGTGACAGGCAGAAAGTAAACAAAAATAATGTGCAGTGAGTAGAAACTAGAGGAATTGGATTGATGTTTATGTACAACTATTCTTTTATATGTATTTATATCTGTGTATTTACACACATATGTACATATCTTATCTTTAGCGCTGGGTATCAGTATTCTATTTTACAAAGACCGAACACTGGACATTAGTGAATGGTATTATAGTGGTATTACAGTGATCCACTCTTATCAAAATAAGCATTCCCACAATCTTCTATTTAGTCTCAACACTACCAAAAATATTGGATATAGGTCTATGGCCTAATCATTTTAGAATTCTCCATATTAAGGGCATGGTAGGGATTTTAGTAACCTTATTTAAATCCTCTTCACAAACATCTATACCTCTATCTTGGTTAATGGTCTTTCAAATAATCCCATAATTATAAAAAGAGGAGCAAGCCAAGGCTGTCTGCAATTGCCCACATATTTTTAATTCAGCAATTGTCCCTCATCTACGATTATTGGAGGAATGAAGGGAAATTGAAGGTATCAGGATCTGACCTAAAACAGTAAAAGACACATCCTTTGCTGATGATATGCTTCTCTGTGTTGAACCCTGTACGATCACGTACAAACATTTTAAGCAAAATCCATCTCTTTGAAGATATATTTGGTTTCCAAGTAAATACAAATATATCTATAACCCTATATCTGGTTCCTCACATCCACATCCCACAATGGGACTCAACCTTCTGGTACAGTGGATGAAGCAATAGTTCATTAATTTGTGTGTCCAGATCTCACAATTTTATAGAAGATATAGCAACCATAGAGGTGAAAATGAAGGGAGAGAGTGTCTCTCTCTCAAATACCGAGCCTCCAAAATATTCACCTTTCCCAGGCTGCTATATGTATACAAGCTCTACCACTCTTGCTGACCAAAAAAGATCTCATTTATCTTATCTTAACCAAAGTTTTTGTAATTACTAGAGAGCTAGAATAAGTGTTCAAAAGCTCCAGCAGACTAAACAAAATGGAGGAGTTCATTTCCCAGATATCACGGCAAACAGTTATGCTTCCCACCTTAGATACCTGAGGGATTGACTTATCTATCAAGAAATCTACACTAATACTGTGCTTGAAGATGGGCTCTTGTCAGGAATGGGCTTAAGTGCAGGACCAGGACCAGTATTCTCCCCAGGCCCTTTTAGCCGGGTGCTCCACCCGGCTATTTTAGCTTACCACATGGCCATTTTAGCTTACCGCCCGGCCAGACCTGACCAACACGCTGATTATGATCTCCAGCTTTCAGTCCCTGCTGTCCTCCATTGGGCTGTAAAGGCTTTCTGGCACTGCTGCACCATTGCCTATCAGAAGCAGCAGAAAGTCTGTACATCCCATCAGAGGACGACCACTGTCCGACTCATACAGTACCTGCAGCTTCCTTCAGTGTGATTGTGTTATTGGCATAACCTAAGGTCACATCAGCGTCATTCACACACAAAGGAGTAAAGCCATTATATGAGAGGTTTTAAAAAGATAGCTTGGGGTCACTACAATAATGTCTGTATGGTATGGTCCTAAGATCTGGGGCCTCATTTACTAAGGGCGAATTGAATAAAATCGCCGGTGTTTGGTGTACCTTACCAGTAATTTGCAAGTCTCTGGATATACTTAAGCAAAATCTCCACAAACTCTCCGGAGATGAGTGGAGACTTAAGTCGCCGGTGTTTAAATCTCTGTGGTGATTTTTTGCATGAGGAGCATACAAATCTCTGGATTTACCAAGGGGAGACTTAGCTATTGAGTTACAGATACAGTATCCCAGATAAATGAACCAATTTAAAATCAAAACACACCTAGAGATCATACAAACCCATACATTTACGTGTTACACCTTGCATCAGCATTAGGACTCCATCACATGAGCATCCACACATATTGCAATAAATACAGACACCACTGCTGTAATGCAGGGCCGGCAACAGAAATCTT
>WWET01011030.1:0-16703 GCA_011038615.1 Limnodynastes dumerilii
TGGGGAAGGAGTGGTTTGGAGGGTGTAGTGTATTTGGGGAGGGGTGGTGGTAATGCCTTCGTGGTGTCTCGGGTGGGGTGATTTGGGTGGTATAGGGTATTTGGGGAGGGGAGCTGGTAATGCCCTCATGGTAAGGTTGTTTTGGGGTGGTGGTAATGCCCTCATGTTGTCTCAGGGGTGGGGTGGTTTGGGTGGTATAGGGTATTTGGGGAGGGGAGCTGGTAATGCCCCTGTGATGTCTCCTCAGATCTGGTGGTGGATCAGTGCCAGGCGGTGAAGTTTGCCCTGGACATTGCCCGTGGCATGGCGTTTCTTCACACGTTGGAGCCTCTGATTCCTCGGCATTACCTAAACAGCCGCAGTGTGATGGTGAGTGGGGGGGCTTCTCCCGGCAGCGGCCTGGTTGTCTCCCGTGTTTGCCGTCAGCTCTTGTTCTCTCATCTCCGCTGACAGATTGATGAAGACATGACGGCGCGGATTAGTATGGCGGATGTCAAGCTGTCCTTCCAGTGTCCTGGCCGCATGTACTGTCCCGCGTGGATTGCGCCAGAAGGTAAATGGATTTGTTGTCGCTCCGCGTGTCTCCCTGGCGATTCCCTAATCTCCCGGCCCCCTGCACGAGGTATATATGTGCCGCCTGGAAGCCCCACGTGCAGGGGGAGAGGCGCGTGGATGGCGGCCGGAGGTTCAGTGGAAACTGTAAGAAGACAGAAGGCAGAGAATGAATAAGATCCACTATTGTGTGTGTGAGTGTGTATATATGTGTGTGTGAGTGTGTATATATGTGTGTGTGAGTATATGTATATGTATATACATACACACATACACACATACACACATACACACATACACACACCACACGTGTGTGTGTCTATATATCTCAACTGTCTTGCCTACACCAGGAGAAACGCGTTGCTCCATCTATTGTGCTCTGTGGACTCGCAGTAACAGGTTTCGTCCCTTCCAGCTCTGCAGAAGCGGCCTGAGGACATAAACCGGCGCTCTTCGGACATGTGGAGCTTCGCCGTTCTGCTGTGGGAGCTGGTCACCCGCGAGGTTCCATTTGCCGACCTTTCAAACATGGAGATTGGCATGAAGGTAGTCACATGACCTGCGCTATCTGGGTCCATGATAAATGTCTGTGGAGGTGGATGGTCTGATTGGGTGGTGGCACCTGTGAAGATGACCGGCGGGTGGAGGAACTAGTGTTACACCAACAATAGAACAATAGGGGCACACTACACGTGGACAATGCTGTGTGTGTGTGTGTGTGTGTCAGTGTTGCGGTGTGTGTGTGATGTCTCTGATCGGGGTGTTGCGGTGTGTGTGAGTGTCAGTGTTGTGAGTGTGTTGCGGTGTGTGTGTGATGTCTCTGATCGGGGTGTTGCGGTGTGTGTGAGTGTCAGTGTTGTGAGTGTGTTGCGGTGTGTGTGTGATGTCTCTGATCGGGGTGTTGCGGTGTGTGTGAGTGTCAGTGTTGTGAGTGTGTTGCGGTGTGTGTGTGATGTCTCTGATCGGGGTGTTGCGGTGTGTGTGAGTGTCAGTGTTGTGAGTGTGTTGCGGTGTGTGTGTGATGTCTCTGATCGGGGTGTTGCGGTGTGTGTGAGTGTCAGTGTTGTGAGTGTGTTGCGGTGTGTGTGTGATGTCTCTGATCGGGGTGTTGCGGTGTGTGTGAGTGTCAGTGTTGTGAGTGTGTTGCGGTGTGTGTGTGATGTCTCTGATCGGGGTGTTGCGGTGTGTGTGAGTGTCAGTGTTGTGAGTGTGTTGCGGTGTGTGTGTGATGTCTCTGATCGGGGTGTTGCGGTGTGTGTGAGTGTCAGTGTTGTGAGTGTGTTGCGGTGTGTGTGTGATGTCTCTGATCGGGGTGTTGCGGTGTGTGTGAGTGTCAGTGTTGTGAGTGTGTTGCGGTGTGTGTGTGATGTCTCTGATCGGGGTGTTGCGGTGTGTGTGAGTGTCAGTGTTGTGAGTGTGTTGCGGTGTGTGTGTGATGTCTCTGATCGGGGTGTTGCGGTGTGTGTGAGTGTCAGTGTTGTGAGTGTGTTGCGGTGTGTGTGTGATGTCTCTGATCGGGGTGTTGCGGTGTGTGTGAGTGTCAGTGTTGTGAGTGTGTTGCGGTGTGTGTGTGATGTCTCTGATCGGGGTGTTGCGGTGTGTGTGAGTGTCAGTGTTGTGAGTGTGGCGGTGTGTGGGTGGGATGTCTCTGATCGGGGTGTTGCGGTGTGTGTGAGTGTGTTGCGGTGTGTGGGTGGGATGTCTCTGATCGGGGTGTTGCGGTGTGTGTGAGTGTCAGTGTTGCGGTGTGTGTGTGGTCGGTCGGTCCGTCTCTGATCGGGGTGTTGCGGTGTGTTTCAGGTGTCTCTGGAGGGTCTGCGTCCCACCATCCCCCCCGGCATCTCTCCACATATCTGTAAGCTGATGAAGATCTGCATGAACGAGGACCCCGCCAAGAGACCCAAGTTTGACATGATTGTCCCCATCCTGGAGAAGATGCAGGAGAAGTGATCCCTCGCCTCGCCCCCACCACGCTGCACCCCCACAATCGCGCACCTCACAGCGGACGTCCCCGGATCCGTGTCCTGCCAGTGTAGCTGTCGCTCTGACGGCAAACACCAAGTGCCTTCTGGGAAACCGGCTCCATTACTGTGTTCCCGAGCGCGATGGCGACATTGGAGCCGTATATCTTCCACGCCAGCCTCCGCCTGTCCCCTTCCCCCTCCGGGGCTGTGTTTTAATGAGCAGTGTTCTAATTATCAGTATTTATGGGACTGGGGGTATTCCAGGGACTAACGCCCTGACCACATAACCTGCCTCGCCATGGGCCCATACTGGAATTCTGATGCCCCTGGTTTATAGCGATGGGTCCATGGCATGAGGTGCCCCTGGTTTATAGCGTTGGGTCCATGGCATTTCAGGTAAGTGTGGTGGGCAGCAGTAGCGCCATCTCTGGAGTTTCATTATATTACACAAGGACAATCATAGACCTCACAACTGTGTCTACTGTGTCACCCACAGGGGCAATTATAGGTCTAGACTGGGGACATCTGGAGAACGGGTTCTGTGTGGGCAGGTGGATGGTTCTAGACTGGGATGGGGAATGTTCTGCTGTCAGAGACATTAGAGGGATGGGGGTCATGCTACAAAGAGCATTAGTTTATAGTTTCTTTTCTTTTGGAGCTGACCATGTCTACTAAACAGCACTGCTCAGAGGGTGCCGCCCCTGAGGAACATGTGCACTGCTCAGAGGGTGCCGCCCCTGAGGAACATGTGCACTGCTCAGAGGGTGCTGCCCCTGAGGATTGTGCGCTACACACTTGTTTATTTATCCCTAGGGCAGTGTACTGTATTAGCTGCCCTTCATCATAGCCTGCTGCCACACCTTTATATAGCGCCGCTGTGTGTATAAATCACTGTATTATATGACGGGGGGGGTCGCTGCCTGCTGTCATTACACAGGGGCCGGAGAATGTATTTTTATATGTATCTGAATAAATGCTGCACCTCGTGAGCTTAATAAATATTATTCTACAAGTGGCCGCGTGCTCTGATGCCTAAGACTCCCTGCTGGTTACCCGTCTGCGCCGTGTGTTTAACACCAGCTTCTGTCCCCTCTCCAACAGAAGATGTGACGCCGACCCCGGCTATTCCTCCGCCGACCCCGGCTATTCCTCCGCCGACCCCCGTGCTATTCCACCGCCGACCCCCGTGCTATTCCTAATTATAATAATTGCCCCAGTATTACACAGTGGTCACTGGTCAGTCACATATATATTCTGTGTAGTGGTAAAATAAATAATAATGTAATTATAGTACACTAATAATCAGTTTATTCAATCAATATCTGCCTGTAATCTATATTTGGCACTAATTAATTTAGGTGATTATTGGCACATTATTTTGGAAAGTGCAGTTTGATAGTGATTTAAATGATTGTTTGGGTTCATTAGATGAGTCTCTATTAGGCACATTGCAAGCTGCTGGTGTAAGGCGCAAGCTGCTGGTGTAAGGCGCAAGCTCCTGTTGTAAGGCGCAAGCTCCTGTTGTAAGGCGCTGGTGTAAGGCGCACGCTGCTGGTGTAAGGCGCACGCTGCTGGTGTAAGGCGCACGCTGCTGGTGTAAGGCGCTGGTGTAAGGCGCACGCTGCTGGTGTAAGGCGCACGCTGCTGGTGTAAGGCGCACGTCCTGCGATGTACTTGGGCATCGAGCTGTGTTTCTATTGATTCTGCGGCCATTAAATCACTTTCTATTATGTCCTTTAGTAATGTGCTTCTTCTGCTGCCTATCTTTAACAAAATCTGTATTTCCATGTATTTATCCTCCCTATTGGCCGCGCTGTAAGCTCCCTCCTTAGTAACGCGTGTTCTGCGGGGGCTCGGGCACCTTGCTGTCTTTTAAAAGATAGGTGATTGTGGCCATGAAATCGCTCTCTATGTACCTGCACAATCTTCACACACACCAGAGAGCTGCAACGTCCTTTTATCTGCCATTAAAACAAATGCCATTTTTCTACATTGCTAATTATTTCATCATTTATTATTAATATAAAATTCCATCATGGACCAACAGTCTACGGAGCGGGTGCACCCTGTGCTAATGCTGGGACTATCGGGCCCCCTGGTACCTCCGCAAATGATTGGACCAGTAAAATAGTACACATGTATGAGGAAAGCCTAAGCGACGGCTCTTCCAAAGGGCTAATGTGTTATCCCCGGCGCGTAATACGTCATCAGGTCATATTGGTCATTGTTTGCGGCTGCTATCGTTACACGCGCCGGAGTCTCCGCCATTAAAGCCGTTGTCACAGAAAGCCAGGGAACAGCTGCAAATCCCCCCATAATGTTCCCTTACACTTACAGAAATAAATGCGGAGAGGGAAAGGACGCGGTCATTATACAGAAGCCTCCTTACATTGCGTCATGATGACCATTGCTTAAAATAATGAAGCCGTTGATATTAACATGAAGGACGCAGCGGTTGTAGAAACTCAGCCAGAAGTGGAGGGTGCTCGTTACCTATCTGATGATGATGATGATGTTGTTGTAGTGGATATCTATCTGATGATGATGATGATGTTGTAGAATAAGTGGATATCTATGGAGGATGATGTTTGTGTTGACGAAAGTCAGAGTTGGCCGTTGACCGTTTCTGCCCGCGAGCAGCGCCATGTTATGCCTGGTCTAAGAACAAAGAGATCAACCTCCTGTCTGGAGATATTCTTATCCAGATCCTGACGACGGTTGTCAAGGCGTCTCTTCTGTCTGTAGCGCCAAAGTCCATACTCCATATTTATCCACTTCAGCAAAATCTATTTTAGCAGCCAGCCCATCAACAGCTGCTTGTAACAGGGATAGACCCCAACATGTCCAATCTCCACCTGCAACACCTTCATCATCAACATCCTCACGTGGGACGCTGGGAAGTCCAGCATTGCATCTGCTCAGCCGAGGAGACTCCCTCGAGGAATCATCACTTAAGACCAAGAAGTCTGTCCAAACAACCATGTTCCTCTAACAAAAGCTCCAACGCGTGACCGCTGCCCCCTGTAGCCAAGCGCATCGCTGGGGCCATGACGGCCATGTTCACAGTAGATTTATGCTGTATCCGCAGTTCATACACCCAGTTTTATGAGATTAGCTGAGATCGTGTCCACGCGATTCTACTATTCCAGGACAGCAATTCCAGAACTACACCGTGACGTCAAAACAAGAGATTTCCCAAAATGCCATTGTACCAACTATTCATATAAGGACAGATATGTGGACAAGCCAGACCGGTCAAACAAAAGATGACATGGCTGACCGCACGCTGGGCGGGGAATCACCCTGAGCATTAGCCGCAGCCATTCACAGACAGGCTGCTCTGCATCACCGGCTACGCGAAGAAGCATACCGGTGTGAGTGTTTTATACCGGTGTGAGTGTTTTATACCGGTGTGAGTGTTTTATACCGGTGTGAGTGTTTTATACCGGTGAGAGTGTTTTATACCGGTGAGAGTGTTTTATACTGGTGTGAGTGTTTTATACCGGTGTGAGTGGTTTATACCGGTGTGAGTGTTTTATACCGGTGAGAGTGTTTTATACCGGTGAGAGTGTTTTATACCGGTGAGAGTGGTGAGTGGTTTATGCCGGTGGTGAGTGGTTTATGCCGGTGGTGAGTGGTTTATACCGGTGGTGAGTGGTTTATACCGGTGTGAGGGTTTTATACCGGTGTGAGGGTTTTATACCGGTGGTGAGGGTTTTATACCCGTGTGAATTTTTTGGATAAACTGCATGATTTGTTGGGAAACTGGCTGACCCCACTACAACTGTTCACGGGCTTTGTGGTTTCAGATAGCGGAATTAACATTTTGCACACACCGCGAATACGGCAAATTTGAGCATATACGTGTTTTGTGCACACAATCAACTTGGTGGTGCAGCATTTCCTGAAAAATGACAGATCGCGGTGGCACATAAAATCACTGGGCGTTTCCCACATTCTGCTTCCGCTGCCAAACTTTGCATGACCTGCAAGAAAAGTTCCATTCACACCAACTAAAGCAAGCATAGCCAACCTGACTCTCTGGGTGTGGAGAAACTACGCATCCCACCATGTTTTGTCAGGCATCAACTATGCCTACGCAGTTAAAGCATGCTGGGACTTGTAGTTTGTCAACACCTGGAGAGCCACAGGTTGGCCAGGTCTGAACTAAAGCAAGAGGTAGTAACTCGTGGAATTCCTCTCTCTATGCTGCAGCGATCGCAGGAACAGCAGCAAGCTATAAAGACGTACACTTCAAGCTATGACATAGGGAGAGAAGGATGTTACCTGGCTGCATCGCACTGGAGATTCATCTCTGTGCTATGTAAGATACTAAAACCCTTTGAAATTGCCACCTATGGAGTCAGTTCGGATTCTGCCAGCATCCGTCAGGTCATCCCCTTAATGAAGCTGATGGAGACGAAGCTGGAGATTCTGAAGGAGATTCTGGTAAGTGAATCGGGAAAGTACGCTGGATTGTTGATCAAGTTGTGTATTCTAGGGTTAGCCACATTATGGAAAATGATCACTATATTTTGGCAGCCATGCTTGATCCTAGGTTTAAGTGCAATGTTAGGTCATTTTTTCCCAATGACACCGATTGAGGTGATGCAGCTACTTGTGAGCAACGTGTCAGGTCATGTCGCACATAACACGTCTCCTCCTTCGGCTTCTCCAGGAACTTCTACTGCCAGGAAACCGTTGTCCCTTTCACACACAAGCACTGCTGATGGAGAGTCACCACAGTCACACATTATGATATCTGGTCGGGCTTAAACGACATCCTCACCTATACTAATAACACCAGAGGGAGTCAGTCAGATACTGTGAGCAGCCATAGAATGGTGGATGATTACACGAATATGCACATCATCAAGGCCATGTCATTGCTGGCAGGAAAATAAGTGAAGGTGGACACCCTTATACAAATTGTCCACACGCTACTTAAGCTGCCAGCCTCCAGTGTGTACTCTGAAGAGTATTTAGCGCAACCGGGAACCTGGTGAGCGAAAGGTGACGAAGGCTAAACCCAAAAACGTAGAGAAGTGGATGTTCATAAAGATGATTACTCGTCTGTGTTTGAGGGACATAGAAGCCACACAGGGCCATCAGACAGTGTCACGGCTGAATCTAGTGGCCATGAGCTACGATTGTGCGATGAGGATGGTCGTGAGGAGGACGCAGGATATTTAGGCCTGGCAGCCAGGATTCCATCTCTGAGATCAGCTTTTCTCTTTCCACTCTTTACCGCCCTCATTTCTCTTCTAAAAATCAAAAACTAAAATTGGTGGGACCCCCAAAAAAAAGCCCTGTGACCACAGCATTCTATCTGTCTGACGCCTGGAGCCTGGTCTATCAAACAGGACACGTCCAACATACAGGCGGCAGGAGCTCAAGAACATGAAATTGCACAGTGTGGTCACCGGTATAATGTTACTGTGTGGTCTCTGGTGTAATGTTACTGTGTGGTCTCTGGTGTAATGTTACTGTGTGGTCTCTGGTGTAATGTTACTGTGTGGTCTCTGGTGTAATGTTACTGTGTGGTCTCTGGTGTAATGTTACTGTGTGGTCTCTGGTGTAATGTTACTGTGTGGTCTCTGGTGTAATGTTACTGTGTGGTCTCTGGTGTAATGTTACTGTGTGGTCTCTGGTGTAATGTTACTGTGTGGTCTCTGGTGTAATGTTACTGTGTGGTCTCTGGTGTAATGTTACTGTGTGGTCTCTGGTGTAATGTTACTGTGTGGTCTCTGGTGTAATGTTACTGTGTGGTCTCTGGTGTAATGTTACTGTGTGGTCTCTGGTGTAATGTTACTGTGTGGTCTCTGGTGTAATGTTACTGTGTGGTCTCTGGTGTAATGTTACTGTGTGGTCTCTGGTGTAATGTTACTGTGTGGTCTCTGGTGTAATGTTACTGTGTGGTCTCTGGTGTAATGTTACTGTGTGGTCTCTGGTGTAATGTTACTGTGTGGTCTCTGGTGTAATGTTACTGTGTGGTCTCTGGTGTAATGTTACTGTGTGGTCTCTGGTGTAATGTTACTGTGTGGTCTCTGGTGTAATGTTACTGTGTGGTCTCTGGTGTAATGTTACTGTGTGGTCTCTGGTGTAATGTTACTGTGTGGTCTCTGGTGTAATGTTACTGTGTGGTCTCTGGTGTAATGTTACTGTGTGGTCTCTGGTGTAATGTTACTGTGTGGTCTCTGGTGTAATGTTACTGTGTGGTCTCTGGTGTAATGTTACTGTGTGGTCTCTGGTGTAATGTTACTGTGTGGTCTCTGGTGTAATGTTACTGTGTGGTCTCTGGTGTAATGTTACTGTGTGGTCTCTGGTGTAATATTTCTGTCAAACCACGCACCCTATAACTACACACCACCCACCCTATAACTACACACCACCCACCCTATAACTACACACCACGCACGGGTGGTCCCTTGGACAGATATTCCGGGACCTTCGTGGTACAATCTCGTTGCTGTGGACGATAGCATTCAATAGCAGCTAATAAAGGAGTAATGAAGAAGAAGCATGAGATGAGAGTGGCCGGAGGCGTGATGGAGGGGACAGCACTGGAGATAATAACAATAGCACACAATCTTTATTGTAATCACACAGTGGTTTCTCCTCTCCCCTGTTGCCCTTGGACTCCTTAGAGAGTGGGGATTAGAGGCCACACCTTGTGCAATATATTCATATCATCAGAACATCAGCCGCATACACAGAAGATTAATGCGCAATACTGCGCTCCCTGAGAATATAACAACACCCAACCCTCTGAGGAGGGGGAGGGGCATAGGAGGAGGAGGAGGGGCGAATGAGGAGACAGCCTCCGCAGAGCACGTTACCCCTTCACACCACCAGGGGGCCAAGCTGGAGCCAAAAAGAGGGGACGATTGGGGAGGGGGATGGGGCAGCTGTGCATTGTACATTGTGATTGCTTGAAGTGTTGAGTCCTATGAGCGCCCTCTAGTGGACTGATTCCAGCAGCAGTCAGACAGAGGGCGGAGTCAGCGGAGCAAGGATTTCAGCAGCGCCGGATAGTTGGGGGTTCCCCAGCCGGTCACTGGGTCCCATCCTGGAGATGCACAGAACCCTTCTCCTAAAACAAGGTCATCAAAGCAGGAGACGTGGCATCCTCTGGTGACCTGCGGGAGACCACATGGAGGGGATAAATAGACAGACCCCCATAAAGTCAGCATATCGCCAACTGTACCCAGCTTTCATGTACTTACATCAAAGAAAGCGCCCGTGGCTTGAAGACGGTACAATGCCGGGTTTAGGAATCCCAAAGGGGAAAGACCTCTCTTTATACGCTGGTCATTAATCAGAGACACAATTCCACCAAAAACAGGGGTGGAAGCCTAAAATACATAGGAGAGAGTGTCACAAACAATCTCCCCTACAGGCAAATGTAACAGCTTATAAGAGGGAAAGGAGGAGGAGACTGGAGGAGACCACAGAGGGAAAGGATGAGGAGAACACTAAGCAGAAGAGGGAAAGGAGGAGGAGACCACAGAGGGAAAGGATAAGAGAACACTAAGCAGAAGAGGGAAAGGATCAGGAGACTGGAGGAGACCACAGAACGGAAGAGGGAAAGGATGAGGAGACTGGAGGAGACCACAGAGCGGAAGAGGGAAAGGATGAGGAGACTGGAGGAGACCACAGAGAGGAAGAGGGAAAGGATGAGGAGACTGGAGGAGACCACAGAGCAGAAGAGGGAAAGGATGAGGAGACCACAGAGCGGAAGAGGGAAAGGATGAGGAGACTGGAAGAGACCACAGAGCAGAAGAGGGAAAGGATGAGGAGACTGGAGGAGACCACAGAGCGGAAGAGGGAAAGGATCAGGAGACTGGAGGGGACCATAGAGCGGAAGAGGGAAAGGATGAGGAGACCACAGAACGGAAGAGGGAAAGGATGAGGAGACCACAGAGCGGAAGAGGGAAAGGATGAGGAGACCACAGAGCGGAAGAGGGAAAGGATGAGGAGACCACAGAGCGGAAGAGGGAAAGGATGAGGAGACCACAGAGCGGAAGAGGGAAAGGATGAGGAGACCACAGAGCGGAAGAGGGAAAGGATGAGGAGACCACAGAGCGGAAGAGGGAAAGGATGAGGAGACCACAGAGCGGAAGAGGGAAAGGATGAGGAGACCACAGAGCGGAAGAGGGAAAGGATGAGGAGACCACAGAGCGGAAGAGGGAAAGGATGAGGAGACCACAGAGCGGAAGAGGGAAAGGATGAGGAGACCACAGAGCGGAAGAGGGAAAGGATGAGGAGACCACAGAGCGGAAGAGGGAAAGGATGAGGAGACCACAGAGCGGAAGAGGGAAAGGATGAGGAGACCACAGAGCGGAAGAGGGAAAGGATGAGGAGACCACAGAGCGGAAGAGGGAAAGGATGAGGAGACCACAGAGCGGAAGAGGGAAAGGATGAGGAGACCACAGAGCGGAAGAGGGAAAGGATGAGGAGACCACAGAGCGGAAGAGGGAAAGGATGAGGAGACCACAGAGCGGAAGAGGGAAAGGATGAGGAGACCACAGAGCGGAAGAGGGAAAGGATGAGGAGACCACAGAGCGGAAGAGGGAAAGGATGAGGAGACCACAGAGCGGAAGAGGGAAAGGATGAGGAGACCACAGAGCGGAAGAGGGAAAGGATGAGGAGACCACAGAGCGGAAGAGGGAAAGGATGAGGAGACCACAGAGCGGAAGAGGGAAAGGATGAGGAGACCACAGAGCGGAAGAGGGAAAGGATGAGGAGACCACAGAGCGGAAGAGGGAAAGGATGAGGAGACCACAGAGCGGAAGAGGGAAAGGATGAGGAGACCACAGAGCGGAAGAGGGAAAGGATGAGGAGACCACAGAGCGGAAGAGGGAAAGGATGAGGAGACCACAGAGCGGAAGAGGGAAAGGATGAGGAGACCACAGAGCGGAAGAGGGAAAGGATGAGGAGACCACAGAGCGGAAGAGGGAAAGGATGAGGAGACCACAGAGCGGAAGAGGGAAAGGATGAGGAGACCACAGAGCGGAAGAGGGAAAGGATGAGGAGACCACAGAGCGGAAGAGGGAAAGGATGAGGAGACCACAGAGCGGAAGAGGGAAAGGATGAGGAGACCACAGAGCGGAAGAGGGAAAGGATGAGGAGACCACAGAGCGGAAGAGGGAAAGGATGAGGAGACCACAGAGCGGAAGAGGGAAAGGATGAGGAGACCACAGAGCGGAAGAGGGAAAGGATGAGGAGACCACAGAGCGGAAGAGGGAAAGGATGAGGAGACCACAGAGCGGAAGAGGGAAAGGATGAGGAGACCACAGAGCGGAAGAGGGAAAGGATGAGGAGACCACAGAGCGGAAGAGGGAAAGGATGAGGAGACCACAGAGCGGAAGAGGGAAAGGATGAGGAGACCACAGAGCGGAAGAGGGAAAGGATGAGGAGACCACAGAGCGGAAGAGGGAAAGGATGAGGAGACCACAGAGCGGAAGAGGGAAAGGATGAGGAGACCACAGAGCGGAAGAGGGAAAGGATGAGGAGACCACAGAGCGGAAGAGGGAAAGGATGAGGAGACCACAGAGCGGAAGAGGGAAAGGATGAGGAGACCACAGAGCGGAAGAGGGAAAGGATGAGGAGACCACAGAGCGGAAGAGGGAAAGGATGAGGAGACCACAGAGCGGAAGAGGGAAAGGATGAGGAGACCACAGAGCGGAAGAGGGAAAGGATGAGGAGACCACAGAGCGGAAGAGGGAAAGGATGAGGAGACCACAGAGCGGAAGAGGGAAAGGATGAGGAGACCACAGAGCGGAAGAGGGAAAGGATGAGGAGACCACAGAGCGGAAGAGGGAAAGGATGAGGAGACCACAGAGCGGAAGAGGGAAAGGATGAGGAGACCACAGAGCGGAAGAGGGAAAGGATGAGGAGACCACAGAGCGGAAGAGGGAAAGGATGAGGAGACCACAGAGCGGAAGAGGGAAAGGATGAGGAGACCACAGAGCGGAAGAGGGAAAGGATGAGGAGACCACAGAGCGGAAGAGGGAAAGGATGAGGAGACCACAGAGCGGAAGAGGGAAAGGATGAGGAGACCACAGAGCGGAAGAGGGAAAGGATGAGGAGACCACAGAGCGGAAGAGGGAAAGGATGAGGAGACCACAGAGCGGAAGAGGGAAAGGATGAGGAGACCACAGAGCGGAAGAGGGAAAGGATGAGGAGACCACAGAGCGGAAGAGGGAAAGGATGAGGAGACCACAGAGCGGAAGAGGGAAAGGATGAGGAGACCACAGAGCGGAAGAGGGAAAGGATGAGGAGACCACAGAGCGGAAGAGGGAAAGGATGAGGAGACCACAGAGCGGAAGAGGGAAAGGATGAGGAGACCACAGAGCGGAAGAGGGAAAGGATGAGGAGACCACAGAGCGGAAGAGGGAAAGGATGAGGAGACCACAGAGCGGAAGAGGGAAAGGATGAGGAGACCACAGAGCGGAAGAGGGAAAGGATGAGGAGACCACAGAGCGGAAGAGGGAAAGGATGAGGAGACCACAGAGCGGAAGAGGGAAAGGATGAGGAGACCACAGAGCGGAAGAGGGAAAGGATGAGGAGACCACAGAGCGGAAGAGGGAAAGGATGAGGAGACCACAGAGCGGAAGAGGGAAAGGATGAGGAGACCACAGAGCGGAAGAGGGAAAGGATGAGGAGACCACAGAGCGGAAGAGGGAAAGGATGAGGAGACCACAGAGCGGAAGAGGGAAAGGATGAGGAGACCACAGAGCGGAAGAGGGAAAGGATGAGGAGACCACAGAGCGGAAGAGGGAAAGGATGAGGAGACCACAGAGCGGAAGAGGGAAAGGATGAGGAGACCACAGAGCGGAAGAGGGAAAGGATGAGGAGACCACAGAGCGGAAGAGGGAAAGGATGAGGAGACCACAGAGCGGAAGAGGGAAAGGATGAGGAGACCACAGAGCGGAAGAGGGAAAGGATGAGGAGACCACAGAGCGGAAGAGGGAAAGGATGAGGAGACCACAGAGCGGAAGAGGGAAAGGATGAGGAGACCACAGAGCGGAAGAGGGAAAGGATGAGGAGACCACAGAGCGGAAGAGGGAAAGGATGAGGAGACCACAGAGCGGAAGAGGGAAAGGATGAGGAGACCACAGAGCGGAAGAGGGAAAGGATGAGGAGACCACAGAGCGGAAGAGGGAAAGGATGAGGAGACCACAGAGCGGAAGAGGGAAAGGATGAGGAGACCACAGAGCGGAAGAGGGAAAGGATGAGGAGACCACAGAGCGGAAGAGGGAAAGGATGAGGAGACCACAGAGCGGAAGAGGGAAAGGATGAGGAGACCACAGAGCGGAAGAGGGAAAGGATGAGGAGACCACAGAGCGGAAGAGGGAAAGGATGAGGAGACCACAGAGCGGAAGAGGGAAAGGATGAGGAGACCACAGAGCGGAAGAGGGAAAGGATGAGGAGACCACAGAGCGGAAGAGGGAAAGGATGAGGAGACCACAGAGCGGAAGAGGGAAAGGATGAGGAGACCACAGAGCGGAAGAGGGAAAGGATGAGGAGACCACAGAGCGGAAGAGGGAAAGGATGAGGAGACCACAGAGCGGAAGAGGGAAAGGATGAGGAGACCACAGAGCGGAAGAGGGAAAGGATGAGGAGACCACAGAGCGGAAGAGGGAAAGGATGAGGAGACCACAGAGCGGAAGAGGGAAAGGATGAGGAGACCACAGAGCGGAAGAGGGAAAGGATGAGGAGACCACAGAGCGGAAGAGGGAAAGGATGAGGAGACCACAGAGCGGAAGAGGGAAAGGATGAGGAGACCACAGAGCGGAAGAGGGAAAGGATGAGGAGACCACAGAGCGGAAGAGGGAAAGGATGAGGAGACCACAGAGCGGAAGAGGGAAAGGATGAGGAGACCACAGAGCGGAAGAGGGAAAGGATGAGGAGACCACAGAGCGGAAGAGGGAAAGGATGAGGAGACCACAGAGCGGAAGAGGGAAAGGATGAGGAGACCACAGAGCGGAAGAGGGAAAGGATGAGGAGACCACAGAGCGGAAGAGGGAAAGGATGAGGAGACCACAGAGCGGAAGAGGGAAAGGATGAGGAGACCACAGAGCGGAAGAGGGAAAGGATGAGGAGACCACAGAGCGGAAGAGGGAAAGGATGAGGAGACCACAGAGCGGAAGAGGGAAAGGATGAGGAGACCACATGATATAACCAGGTACAGGAGGGAGAGGGGGAGATATGATATAACCAGGTACAGGAGGGAGAGGGGGATATGATATTGCCAGGTACAGGATGGAGAGGGGGATATGAAAGAAGGTAGGTGGAATATAATAAGGCAGAGTAACAGAAAGCTGCTTAGGATAGAGATATGTAGAGTATAAATAATAATAATAAGGGTTTGGGTCTTGGCTGATAATAATGAATGGGGGGCATCACCGTTCTCTGTAAGAGACATCTTGGTGGCTCTCCAAGTCGGTCAGTAGGTGGCTGCATGGATCTAGTGGTCTCGTCCATGGACTTACCTGAAGCAAAGAGCATGGAGAGCCCCCGAGCGGCCGCCTTCATGAACTCCACATTGATCCTCTGCATGAAAGCCGAAGAGAGACTGTCCTCATCGTCCCCATAACTGATGGTGTGAACCCAGGGGACGGCGGACATGTTACTGAGCAGCAGCATCCACTCCAGGAAGGGTTCCTGAGACTCATGACGACCTGCGGAGAGGGGACATGCTGGAGGCTGCTTCATAGGACTGGAGTCTACTATTACCCCTCATCATGGCTCCCAATACCCCACTTACCCGGGTTACTAAACACCCATGTAGAAATATTGGCCCCCATGCTCATGATGTATTCTACATCCAAACTGGCCTCCAGGCCCGCCCGGCCGCCCCCCTGCTGGCCAACCACCTGGTCCACCTCGGAGCGGTGCGGAAAGCCTCTTCCAAACACCGCCATGAACTCGGAGAGGTCTGCCGGGTGAAAATACTGCTCCAGGAACTGCAAGAAGGCAAGACGCATTAATTATATACCCGGGTCGTGAGTACAGGATATACAGGATATATACCCGGGTTGTGAGTACAGGATATACAGGGTATATACCCAGGTAGTGAGTACAGGGTATACACCCGGGTAGTGAGTACAGGATATACAGGGTATATACCCGGGTAGTGAGTACAGGATATACAGGGTATATACCCGGGTAGTAAGTACAGGATATACAGGGTATATACCCAGGTAGTGAGTACAAGATATACAGGGTATATACCCAGGTAGTGAGTACAGGGTATATACCCGGGTAGTGAGTACAGGATATACAGGGTATATACCCGGGTAGTGAGTACAGGATATATATGGGATATACCCGGGTAGTCAGTACCTGTGTGAGTATCGGATATATTGGGTATATAAGCAGGTAGTCAGTACCTGTGTAAGTATCGGGATGGGGCAGTATAGGATATATAGGGTATATACCCGGGTGGTCAGTATCTGTGTGAGTATCGGGATGGGGCAGTATAGGATATATAGGGTATATACCCAGTGGTCAGTTCCTGTGTGAGTATCAGGATGGGGCAGTATAGGATATATAGGGTATATACCCGGGTGGTCAGTATCTGTGTGAGTATCGGGATGGGGCAGTATAGGATATATAGGGTATATACCTGGGTGGTCAGTACCTGTGTGAGTATCGGGATGGGGCAGTATAGGATATATTGGGTATATACCCGGGGGGGTCAGTACCTGTGTGAGTATAGGATATATTGGGTATATACCCGGGGTGGTCAGTACCTGGGCGCAGGCCTGGCTGTTGTTGGGGTGGGCACCGATATCGCTGGCAGTCAGGTTATATCTCTGGCGCAGGATGGACGGTGTCACCCCCAAGTGGAATTCCGCTCTCTCATCACTCGCTCTGTTCTTCCATTGTTTTAGTACTTTCCTCTGAGGTGGAAAACGATGCAGCCCTCCCACTAAGGAGAGAGAGAGATTATACCGGGATTACCCCACCCCCACTGAGGAGAGAGAGAGATTACACCGGGATTACCCCACCCCCACTGAGGAGAGAGAGAGATTACACCGGGATTACCCAACCCCCACTAAGGAGAGAGAGAGAGATTACACTGGGATTACC
Organism: Limnodynastes dumerilii; assembly: GCA_011038615.1. NCBI lineage: Eukaryota > Metazoa > Chordata > Amphibia > Anura > Limnodynastidae > Limnodynastes > Limnodynastes dumerilii. The sequence goes on from WWET01011030.1 coordinate 16,617, forward strand.
CCACCCCCACTGAGGAGAGAGAGAGATTACACTGGGATTACCCCACCCCCACTGAGGAGAGAGAGAGATTACACCGGGATTACCCCA